>OZ035828.1:46320669-46515669 GCA_964034765.1 Knipowitschia caucasica | reverse complement strand
CTGAAACTTTAGACAGTTGTTGTCAACAACACAATGACCACAGGGTTTGAATATTGTGAACTTACAATGAAGTATGCCTTTTTTAGGGCCTTTAGAAATTGAAAATGTTAGGCGAGGCTAAAAATTATCATTATTTTTTTCCCCAAACTTCAAAGGGAAATAGGAATGACAAACATTATTTTAGTGTTTTTTTACACAACTAGAAGGCTCTAGCTTTAAAATTATGCATCACAAAAGCATGTGAGATGTAAGATGTGTTTTTAAATAAGCAAAGACATTTGGGTATGCCAAACTTTTGTGCACGAGCAAAAATGAGGCAGGTGTTTTAAGCACAGGGCTGATGTGTTCTCTGGTGTTTTAGGGACAGGGGTGATGTGTTCTCTGGTGTTTAAGCACAGGGGTGATGTGTTCTCTGGTGTTTTAAGCACAGGGGTGATGTGTTCTCTGGTGTTTAAGCACAGGGGTGATGTGTTCTCTGGTGTTTTAAGCACAGGGGTGATGTGTTCTCTGGTGTTTAAGCACAGGGGTGATGTGTTCTCTGGTGTTTTAAGCACAGGGGTGATGTGTTCTCTGGTGTTTTAGGGACAGGGGTGATGTGTTCTCTGGTGTTTAAGCACAGGGGTGATGTGTTCTCTGGTGTTTTAAGCACAGGGGTGATGTGTTCTCTGGTGTTTTAAGCACAGGGGTGATGTGTTCTCTGGTGTTTTAGGGACAGGGGTGATGTGTTCTCTGGTGTTTTAAGGACAGGGGTGATGTGTTCTCTGGTGCGGGCGGCGGACCCGACAAGGGAAGGCCGTGTAAATGTACCAGACGTGGATCTGTCCAGAGACCTGGGGCCTTTGATCATTACATTTGTAGATTCTTATGTTTCTGTTTGAGCTCGTTCCCACATTTATTATGTTCCCGCCTCCGTCTTTAGTAGAAGTTTTCTCCTGAGGCGGTGCTTTTGCTGCTTCCTTTTCTCTGATGAATCTATTGATCGTTTGAACAGAGTTAATGAAACGTGTCGTTGGCTGACCTCAGTGTTCGCTGCTGCAGGAAAAACCCTTTAGTTTGTGTTTTTTAGACTCTTTTTAACACAACGTCGCATGTTCTCTGACTTTGCTTTTTGCCTTTTTTTTTATCACAGACTTTGTTGAAAAAGTGGGAAATACATTTACAATATTAACTCAGTGACTGTCTTTGACGTGTTTGTCTGAGACAGTGTTTTCTGTCTAACTTCCCTCTTTCTGACCGGGGATCACAGGAGAACAAAACTGGCTAGAAACAAATGTACTTTTGAAGATGAAAGTAGAAAGTACAGTCTTTCAGAATCTGGTTTCAGTCACTTTGTCAATAATGAGTCTGAGGATTACAGAGCGGCTCCATCTCTGAGGCCAGATCTGTGCTTTAGCTCCTGGTCTGTGCTTTAGCTCCTGGTCTGTGCTTTAGCTCCTGGTCTGTGCTTTAGCTCCTGGTCTGTGTTTTAGCTCCTGGTCTGTGTTTTAGCTCCTGGTCTGTGTTTTAGCTCCTGGTCTGTGCTTTAGCTCCTGGTCTGTGCTTTAGCTCCTGGTCTGTGCTTTAGCTCCTGGTCTGTGTTTTAGCTCCTGGTCTGTGCTTTAGCTCCTGGTCTGTGTTTTAGCTCCTGGTCTGTGTTTTAGCTCCTGGTCTGTGTTTTAGCTCCTGGTCTGTGCTTTAGCTCCTGGTCTGTGCTTTAGCTCCTGGTCTGTGCTTTAGCTCCTGGTCTGTGCTTTAGCTCCTGGTCTGTGCTTTAGCTCCTGGTCTGTGCTTTAGCTCCTGGTCTGTGCTTTAGCTCCTGGTCTGTGTTTTAGCTCCTGGTCTGTGTTTTAGCTCCTGGTCTGTGCTTTAGCTCCTGGTCTGTGCTTTAGCTCCTGGTCTGTGTTTTAGCTCCTGGTCTGTGTTTTAGCTCCTGGTCTGTGCTTTAGCTCCTGGTCTGTGCTTTAGCTCCTGGTCTGTGCTTTAGCTCCTGGTCTGTGCTTTAGCTCCTGGTCTGTGCTTTAGCTCCTGGTCTGTTCTTTAGCTCCTGGTCTGTGCTTTAGCTCCTGGTCTGTGCTTTAGCTCCTGGTCTGTGCTTTAGCTCCTGGTCTGTGTTTTAGCTCCTGGTCTGTGCTTTAGCTCCTGGTCTGTGTTTTAGCTCCTGGTCTGTGCTTTAGCTCCTGGTCTGTGCTTTAGCTCCTGGTCTGTGCTTTAGCTCCTGGTCTGTGCTTTAGCTCCTGGTCTGTGCTTTAGCTCCTGGTCTGTGCTTTAGCTCCTGGTCTGTGCTTTAGCTCCTGGTCTGTGTTTTAGCTCCTGGTCTGTGTTTTAGCTCCTGGTCTGTGCTTTAGCTCCTGGTCTGTGCTTTAGCTCCTGGTCTCTGCTTTAGCTCCTGGTCTCTGCTTTAGCTCCTGGTCTGTGCTTTAGCTCCTGGTCTGTGCTTTAGCTCCTGGTCTGTGTTTTAGCTCCTGGTCTGTGTTTTAGCTCCTGGTCTGTGCTTTAGCTCCTGGTCTGTGCTTTAGCTCCTGGTCTGTGTTTTAGCTCCTGGTCTCTGTTTTAGCTCCTGGTCTGTGTTTTAGCTCCTGGTGTCTGTCTTAACTCTAGCATCAAAGAACAAGTATAAAATCTCTATCTTGAAAATAATAATAGAAATTAAGTTTTACAGTTTGAGTTTCAGCTCCTGGTCCTGTCCTCTCTGGTCTGTCTCCTGGTCTCTCTCTTTGGTCTCTCTCTGGTCTCTCTCTGGTCTCTCTCCGGTCTCTCTCCGGTCTCTCTTTGGTCTCTCTCTGGTCTCTCTCTTTGGTCTCTCTCTCTGGTCTCTCTCTCTGGTCTCTCTCTGGTCTCTCTCTTTGGTCTCTCTCCGGTCTCTCTCCGGTCTCTCTCCGGTCTCTCTCTTTGGTCTCTCTCTGGTCTCTCTTTGGTCTCTCTCTGGTCTCTCTCTTTGGTCTCTCTCTCTGGTCTCTCTCTCTGGTCTCTCTCTGGTCTCTCTCTTTGGTCTCTCTACAGTCTCTCTCCGGTCTCTCTCCGGTCTCTCTTTGGTCTCTCTCTGGTCTCTCTCTTTGGTCTCTCTCTCTCTGGTCTCTCTCTCTGGTCTCTCTCTGGTCTCTCTCTGGTCTCTCTCTTTGGTCTCTCTCCGGTCTCTCTCCGGTCTCTCTCCGGTCTCTCTCTTTGGTCTCTCTCCGGTCTCTCTCTGGTCTCTCTCCGGTCTCTCTCTTTGGTCTCTCTCTGGTCTCTCTCTGGTCTCTCTCTTTGGTCTCTCTCTCTGGTCTCTCTCTGGTCTCTCTCTTTGGTCTCTCTCCGGTCTCTCTCGGGTCTCTCTCCGGTCTCTCTCCGGTCTCTCTCTGGTCTCTCTCTCTCTGGTCTCTCTCTTTGGTCTCTCTCCGGTCTCTCTTTGGTCTCTCTCCGGTCTCTCTCTGGTCTCTCTCCGGTCTCTCTCTGGTCTCTCTCTCTGGTCTCTCTCCGGTCTCTCTCCGGTCTCTCTCCGGTCTCTCTCTGGTCTCTCTCTCTGGTCTCTCTCTTTGGTCTCTCTCTGGTCTCTCTCTGGTCTCTCCCTGGTCTCTCTCTGGTCTCTCTCTGGTCCCTCTCTCTCTGGTCTCTCTCTGGTCCCTCTCTCTCTGGTCCCTCTCTCTCTGGTCTCTCTCTTTGGTCTCTCTCCGGTCTCTCTCCGGTCTCTCTCTGGTCTCTCTCTCTGGTCTCTCTCTTTGGTCTCTCTCTGGTCTCTCTCTGGTCTCTCTCTGGTCCCTCTCTCTCTGGTCTCTCTCTGGTCCCTCTCTCTCTGGTCTATCTCTGGTCTCTCTCTGGTCCCTCTCTCTCTGGTCTCTCTCTGGTCTCTCTCTTTGGTCTCTCTCTCTGGTCTCTCTCTTTGGTCTCTCTCCGGTCTCTCTCCGGTCTCTCTCTTTGGTCTCTCTCCGGTCTCTCTTTGGTCTCTCTCTGGTCTCTCTCTTTGGTCTCTCTCTCTGGTCTCTCTCTCTGGTCTCTCTCTGGTCCCTCTGTCTCTGGTCTCTCTCTGGTCTCTCTCTGGTCTCTCTGGTCTCTCTGGTCATCTCTCTCTGGTCCCTCTCTGGTCTCTCTCTGGTCTCTCTCTCTGGTCTCTCTCTGGTCTCTCTCTGGTCTCTCTCTGGTCTCTCTCTGGTCTCTCTCTGGTCTCTCTCTGGTCCCTCTCTCTTTCTGGTCTGTGTTCCTCGCACCAGCTCAAAAATGTTTTTAAATTCTAAAAAACGAAATCAAAACAGGACAGCAGTTAGACGGTCCAACTCTGCAAATCTAATTTCTGTTCCCTGTAGAAATCAATCAACCACATTAATCGACTCTGACGTTATTTTTAAACTTGCTATGCTTAATGTCAGATCTCTATGTAACAAATCATTTTTAATTAATAATTTTATCACTTCTTATGATCTTGATTTTATGCTTATGGCTGAAACATGGCTCGACCAAAATACAGGAAATGCAGTTCTAATAGAAGCAACACCACCCAATTTTAAATTCGAATCCGAAATACGAGAAAACAAAAGGGGGGGAGGCATAGCTGCAGTTTTTAGAGAGCACTTTGTCTCCCATAGAATGCCCCTTGGAAATTTTTCATCGTTTGAGTATATTTCTTTTAAAATGGAACAAAAGCAATCTTCTACTCTTTTCATTGTCCTGTACAGGCCACCACAGTCATGTTGCGATTTTATTGACCATTTTACTGAACTACTTTCATTCGTGTACACAGATTTTGATAGTTTAGTTATTACAGGTGATTTTAATGTACATGTTGATAATGTTGATGACAGAAATGCAAAGGAGCTGGCTTCTGTATTTGAGACCTTTGGTTTCATTCAGCACGTGAGTGGCCCCACCCACAGCAGGGGGCACACTCTTGACCTGCTAATTACAAAGGGGGTTAATGTATCAAATGTTAATGTAGTTGATGTTGCTTTGTCAGATCATTTCTGTGTATTTTTTGACATGTGTTTTGCTAGCAAACCACCAGCTGAATTTACAACTGTTAGAAGAAGACACATACATGAAAACACAAGTGAACTGTTCATGGGAATGCTAAATTTTGAGAAAACACCATGCTCAACTGTTGATGAATTGTATAACTCTGTCACCACCAGTGTTCTGACTGTTCTGGACGCCATTGCTCCTGTGACGGTTAAAATAGTTACCAGTAAGAAAAAGGCCCCATGGACTAAGGCAGACTCGGTTAGGGCACAGAAGCAAGAGTGCCGGAGGGCCGAACGGAAGTGGCGAAAGTCCAATTTCCAGGGCGATTATGAAATCTTTAAAGATGAGTTGGGTGAATTTAACCGGGTTCTACGTAGAACAAGAGAAATGTATTTTTCTGACATTATTGGAGGTTGCAGTAACAATTTTCGTGTTATGTTTTCAACAGTTGGTAGATTAACGAACCCCCCTGTAAAGTTGCCCCTAGAATTTTCCTCTAAATCTAGGTGTAATGAGTTCGCACAGTTTTTCAATGACAAAGTACAAGGAATCAAAAACACTATCACCTCCACAGCACGTATAACAATGCAACAGCCAGAGAAGCTTTCTGAGCTAACTCACTTTGCACCTGTGGATACTGAAACTGTCAAAAAGATAATCATGAGTCTGAGCTCCTCCACATGTAGCCTGGATATATTGCCCTCTAAATTTCTGAAGTCCGTCCTGAGCAGTTAGTTACCTTCACTGACACAAATAGTAAACATGTCTCTGTCGTCAGGAACATTTCCTATGGCCCTAAAAACAGCAGTCATAAGACCTCTCCTAAAAGATCCTGGATCCTGCGGGACTTCAAAATTATCGCCCCATATCGAATCTGCCATTTATTGGAAAAATTCTTGAAAAAGTGGCCTCCCAACAACTTACTGAATTTTTAACAATGAATAATTCTTTTGATATGTTCCAGTCTGGGTTTAGACCCCACCACAGCACTGAGACCGCTCTAGTGAAGGTAACAAACGACATTCGACTTCACACTGATGCAGGTAAAGTCACAGTTTTGGTCATGTTAGATCTTAGTGCCGCGTTCGACACTGTCGACCATGAGATCCTCATGCAGAGACTGGAGGACTGGGTTGGTGTCACTGGCACAGCCCTAGACTGGTTTAGGTCTTACCTGGAGGATAGGAAGTACTCTGTGGAGATTGGAGACTGCGTCTCAGATGATGTGGCCCTGACCTGTGGTGTACCACAGGGGTCGATCCTGGGACCTCTCCTATTTAATCTCTACATGCTGCCGTTAGGTCAGTTAATACAAAGAAACAAAGTGTCCTACCACAATTACGCTGACGACACTCAGATCTATGTCTCACTGACTGCAGGAGAACATGGACCACTGGATTTGCTCCTTCACTGTATCCAACAGATCAGTGACTGGATGCAAAATAATTTCCTCCAGCTAAATGCAGACAAAACCAAAATCATTGTCTTTGGTCCCCAGAAACAAAGAGAGGGCGTCATTTGTCAACTTCAGTCTCTCTCCCTACTTCCTTCAGACAAGGTCAGAAATTTGGGGGTAATACTGGACTCAGACCTAAATTTCAATAGCCACATAAAATCAATAACATCAACAGCTTTTTACCATCTGAAGAACATTGCCAAAGTTAGAAATATAGTGTCCAGGGCAGACTTGGAGATTCTTGTCCATGCATTTGTCTCCAGCAGGCTAGACTACTGCAATGGCCTGCTTACAGGTCTGTCCAAACAGACCTGTAAGCAGCTGCAGTACATCCAAAATGCAGCAGCTAGAGTCCTGACAGGAACCAGGAAGTATGACCATATTAGTCCGGTCCTCAGGTCTCTGCACTGGCTTCCTGTGGCTCAAAGAATAGATTTTAAAACGGCTCTGCTTGTGTACAAGTCTCTCCATGGCCTTGCACCAGAATACATTAGTGACATGTTGGTGTCATATGAACCAGCCCGGACTCTGAGGAGCACAGGGACTGGACTCCTGCTGGGACTCTGAGGAGCACAGGGACTGGCCTCCTGCTGGGACTCTGAGGAGCACAGGGACTGGACTCCTGCTGGGACTCTGAGGAGCACAGGGACTGGCCTCCTGCTGGTGCCCAGAGTGAGAACCAAACATGGGGAGGCTGCGTTTCAGATCCATGCAGCTAAGATCTGGAACAATCTCCCTGAAAATGTGAGGGAGGCGTCTACTCTGTCAATGTTCAAATCCAGGTTAAAGACTGTTCTGTTTGCCTGTGCATATAACTGAAGGATTTTATCTCCATTTTTAATGCACTGCTGTCATTTATTTATTTTTTTAAATTTCTTGTGTAATTTTGAAAGTTTTAATGGTTTTATTCTTTTGTGTGATTTTAATGTTTTAATTGTGTTTTAATCTTTTGTGTGATTTTAATGTTTTAATTGTGATTCTGGTGTTTGTTTTATGTGATGATTTGTGATGTGGACTGTGAAGCGCTTTGTGTTGCCCTGTGTATGAAAGGCGCTCTACAAATAAACTTTGATTGATTGATTGATTACCCAGATGTGTAGCCCAGTGGGTTGTGTAGTATTGTGTAGTATAGTGTGTTACCCAGATGTGCAGCCCAGTGGGTTGTGTAGTATTGTGTAGTATAGTGTGTTACCCAGATGTGCAGCCCAGTGGGTTGTGTAGTATAGTGTAGTATAGTGTGTTACCCAGATGTGCAGCCCAGTGGGTTGTGTAGTATTGTGTGTTACCCAGATGTGCAGCCCAGTGGGTTGTGTAGTATTGTGTAGTATAGTGTGTTACCCAGATGTGTAGCCCAGTGGGTTGTGTAGTATTGTGTAGTATAGTGTGTTACCCAGATGTGCAGCCCAGTGGGTTGTGTAGTATTGTGTAGTATAGTGTGTTACCCAGATGTGCAGCCCAGTAGGTTGTGTAGTATTGTGTAGTATAGTGTGTTACCCAGATGTGCAGCCCAGTGGGTTGTGTAGTATTGTGTAGTATAGTGTGTTACCCAGATGTGCAGCCCAGTGGGTTGTGTAGTATTGTGTAGTATAGTGTGTTACCCAGATGTGCAGCCCAGTGGGTTGTGTAGTATTGTGTAGTATAGTGTGTTACCCAGATGTGCAGCCCAGTGGGTTGTGTAGTATAGTGTGTTACCCAGATGTGCAGCCCAGTGGGTTGTGTAGTATAGTGTAGTATAGTGTGTTACCCAGATGTGCAGCCCAGTGGGTTGTGTAGTATTGTGTAGTATAGTGTGTTACCCAGATGTGCAGCCCAGTGGGTTGTGTAGTATAGTGTGTTACCCAGATGTGCAGCCCAGTGGGTTGTGTAGTATAGTGTGTTACCCAGATGTGCAGCCCAGTGGGTTGGTTGCCGCTCTTTCTTGTCTTTGGCTTTGATGTTTGCAGAATGTCTGAGGAGCAGGTTCACCATCTGCAGGAAACACAAAGTCATCTCAGTGTGTGTGTGTCTGTGTGTGTGTCCGCTGTGTGTGTCCACCTGTGTGTGTCCGCCTGTGTGTGTCCATCTGTGTGTGTTCATCTGTGTGTCTGTGTGTGTCCACCAACGTGTGTCTGCTTGTGTCCACCTTTGTGTGTTCATCTGTGTGTGTCCGCCTGTGTGTCTGCCTGTGTGTGTGTGTGTATCCGTCTGTGCGTTTGTCCACCTGTGTGTGTCCGCCTGTGTGTGTCCACCTGTGTTTGTCCACCTGTGTTTGTCCACCTGAGTGTGTCCACTGTCCACCTGTGTGTGTCCACCTGTGTGTGTCTGTGGGTGTGTCCACCTGTGTGTGTCCGTCTGTGTGTGTCACCTGTGTGTGTCCGCCTATGTGTGTCACCTGTGTGTGTCACCTGTGTGTGTCACCTGTGTGTGTCCGCTGTGCGCAGCCTGATGAAGAGGAGTGCGTCCTAGTGTGTCTGCAGCGTCTACGTCACATCCATGAGTGAGTAAAGTGTGTGTGGAGCCGATGGCCCAGTTGGCAGCCGCCATGTGCAGCGGTGTGTGTCTGTGTGTGTCCTCAGGCTCTGCCACCGCTCCATGTGTCAGCAGCAGCTCCACAGCCCTCTGCAACACACAACACAACAGTAACACAACATTCCTCTGCAACACACAACACAACAGTAACACAACAGCCCTCTGCAACACACAACACAACAGTAACACAACAGCCTTCTGCAACACACAACACAACAGTAACACAACAGCCCTCTGCAACACACAACACAACAGTAACACAACAGCCCCCCTCTGCAACACACAACACAACAGTAACACAACAGACCTCTGCAACACACAACACAACAGTAACACAACATTCCTCTGCAACACACAACACAACAGTAACACAACAGCCCTCTGCAACACACAACACAACAGTAACACAACAGCCCTCTGCAACACACAACACAACAGTAACACAACAGACCTCTGCAACACACAACACAACAGTAACACAACAGACCTCTGCAACACACAACACAACAGTAACACAACAGCCCTCTGCAACACACAACACAACAGTAACACAACAGCCCTCTGCAACACAACAGTAACACAACAGCCCTCTGCAACACACAGCATAACACTAACACAACAGCCTTCTGCAACACACAACAGTAACACAACAGCCCTCTGCAACACACAACACAACAGTAACACAACAGTCCTCTGCAACACACAACACAACAGTAACACAACAGACCTCTGCAACACACAACACAACAGTAACACAACAGACCTCTGCAACACACAACACAACAGTAACACAACAGCCCTCTGCAACACACAACACAACAGTAACACAACAGCCCTCTGCAACACACAACACAACAGTAACACAACAGCCCTCTGCAACACAACAGTAACACAACAGCCCTCTGCAACACACAGCATAACACTAACACAACAGCCTTCTGCAACACACAACAGTAACACAACAGCCCTCTGCAACACACAGCACAACAGTAACACAACAGTCCTCTGCAACACACAACACAACAGTAACACAACAGTCCTCTGCAACACACAACACAACAGTAACACAACAGTCCTCTGCAACACACAACACAATAGTAACACAACAGTCCTCTGCAACACACAACACAACAGTAACACAACAGTCCTCTGCAACACACAACACAACAGTAACACAACAGCCTTCTGCAACACACAACACAACAGTAACACAACAGCCCTCTGCAACACACAACACAACAGTAACACAACAGCCCTCTGCAACACACAACACAACAGTAACACAACAGTCCTCTGCAACACACAACACAACAGTAACACAACAGTCCTCTGCAACACACAACACAACAGCCCTCTGCAACACACAACACAACAGTAACACAACAGTCCTCTGCAACACACAACACAACAGTAACACAACATTCCTCTGCAACACACAACACAACAGTCCTCTGCAACACATGACACAACAGTAACACAACAGCCTTCTGCAACACACAACACAACAGTAACACAACAGTAACACAACAGTCCTCTGCAATACAGTTTAAACTCACTTCGTTTCTTGAAGCCGCCGCTCGATGTAAAGGAGTCACTAAAGACCGATCCTTGGCATCGACATCAGCACCTGTATAAAACACGTGACATCGGCACCTGTGTAAAAACACGTGACATCGGCACCTGTGTAAAAACACGTGACATCGGCACCTGTGTAAAAACACGTGACATCGGCACCTGTGTAAAAACACGTGACATCGGCACCTGTGTAAAAACACGTGACATCGGCACCTGTGTAAAAACACGTGACATCGGCACCTGTGTAAAAACACGTGACATCGGCACCTGTGTAAAAACACGTGACATCGGCACCTGTGTAAAAACACGTGACATCGGCACCTGTGTAAAAACACGTGACATCGGCACCTGTGTAAAAACACGTGACATCGGCACCTGTGTAAAAACACGTGACATCGGCACCTGTGTAAAAACACGTGACATCGGCACCTGTGTAAAAACACGTGACATCGGCACCTGTATAAAAACACGTGACATCGGCACCTGTATAAAAACACGTGACATCAGCACCTGTGTAAAAACACGTGACATCAGCACCTGTGTAAAAACACGTGACATCGGCACCTGTATAAAAATACGTGACATCGGCACCTGTATAAAACACGTTAGAGCGGCACCTGTATAAAAACACGTGACATCAGCGCCTGTATAAATACATGTGACATCAGCGCCTGTATAAATACATGTGACATCAGCGCCTGTATAAAACATGTGACATTAGCACCTGTATAAAAACACGTGACATCAGCACCTGTATAAAAATGTGACATCAGCGCCTGTATAAATACATGTGACATCAGCGCCTGTATAAAAACAAGTGACATCAGCGCCTGTATAAAACATGTGACATCAGCACCTGTATAAAAACATGTGACATCAGCACCTGTATAAAGAAAATAAGATTAAAGATCACTTCAGAATACATACAAAACATCTGACATCAGCAGAAACTATATTCAACTACACAGCTGCCCTACACAGCTGTTCTACACAGCTGTTCTACACAGCTGTTAGTGTAATACAGGCAACGCTGTCACAACTTACTATCACACTTTAAACTCATGTCTCTTTGGAGTTTGGTTTGATCCTGTATTAGTGGATCCTGTATCAGTTGATCCTGTGTTATTTGATCCAGTATAATTTGATCCTGTATCAGTTGATCCTGTATAAGTTGATACTGTATCAGTTGATCCTGTATTGACCCTGTATAAACCTTAAATACCTGAAGAACAGAGCAGTTCCATGATCGGGACGTCTCCCAAATAAGCAGCAGCGTGAAGAGGAGTGCTTTGATTTTCATCCTGAGAACAGACGGAACACAGGTGTAACACAGGCGTAACACACACAGATGTAACATAGGTGTAACACACAGGCGTAACACACACAGATGTAACATAGGTGTAACACAGGCGTAACACACACAGATGTAACATAGGTGTAACACAGGCGTAACACACACAGATGTAACATAGGTGTAACACAGGCGTAACACACACAGATGTAACATAGGCGTAACACAGGCGTAACACACACAGATGTAACAACACACAGGTGCGACACAGACATAACACAGAAGTAACACAGATGTAACACAGATGTAACACAGGTGTGACACAGGTGTAACACAGGTGTGACACAGGTGTAACACAGGTGTGACACAGGTGTAACACAGGTGTGACACAGGTAACAACAGAAGAGGACAGTCTTTGTTTGATGTATTTCTGATGTCTGCCTACATCTGTGTGTCTTATAAGCCCATACGGGCTCTTTAGGTGCAAGACACCAAAATAAGAAATAAACTAAACTATAACACAGGTGTGACACACCTGTGTGACACACCTGTGTGACACACCTGTGTGACACACAGATGTAACACACAGATGTAACACACACAGACATAACACACACAGACGTAACACACACAGATGTGACACACACAGATGTGACACACACAGACGTAACACACACACATATTACCAGTGCATTGACTTGTTCATTATGGCTCAGCAGAAACGCCACCTCCTCTGTGTTTCTGCTGAATATGGCCTGCAGTAACGGAGCCTGCAACACAGGTGTTGGTTTTAGATCAAGACTCAAATAAATCACGCATCACAAACTTGGTACAGTGCATGGTCATAGTGCAGTAACAATGACCCAATTCACTAACTCATCCAGAAGGAAATATTTGCACAACACATTGAACTGAAAAAGCATGCAAACCAACACATTCCAGCAGCACAGCAGACAACATGCGTCACAATATTGTGTATGTTTTATATTTTGGATGAACTTTTCTCGTCGTCTCGCTAAAGGACTAGCCGGCTGTGCGCAGAGATGATGACAGCCAGCTCTACCCCAGACACTACAATACTTTATTCATTACAATTACCTCGTCCGTGATGTTTCTTAAGTCCATAATGTGCTCAGCCTGTGCTCGCCTTCATTAAGACTGAGGGGGGTACATTTGACTACATAGCACTGAGCAAGACCGAGGTAGCTTAGCTTTAGCCCTTCTGCACTTAGCCATGATGAGGCATCGCGAGATCTCAAGCGGGACTTCAGATTCGTTAATATGGAATTAATGTTTTAGAATGACTAAATATTATTAAATGTTTGAGTCTATGATAGTATTTAACCTATATACATCTAATTCTAATGCATTCTTAAAATAAAACTAATTGTTAGTTTCTCTTGGTTGCACGCATGCGCAGAAGCTCCGGCGCGGACCATGGCTGACGTGAGGAAAGTCTTCAGCTAAATCTGACTTATTCAAACTTAAAATGTGCACATGTCGCTGCTTTGGATCACTACGGGTTCATACAACTGCTTTTATTTATTCACCACCAAGAAACACCAGGTAAGAAGACACCGGTCACTTTATGACACGCATGTCCTTCCGTATGCCCGAAGAGCTACCTCGGCATCTACCAGCTAGCTAGTTAGCTAGCTGGTAGATGCATACACACTTTTATTTAAGTAATTAACAGTTTGATTGTTTTTATCTTCGAGTTTTATCTGTTCTTGGATGTTTTTGGATGAATAGTAATACGTGTCAAGCGCATCAAGCACATAAATGTGTGTGTGTGTGTATATAAGGGCGGCAGTAGCTCAGTTGGTAGAGCGTTGGCCTTTGAGCCAGAAGTAGAATTAGAATAGAGAAGGTATAATAAAAAATCAGCAACACTTCTAAGGAATACAATTTAAATGTATGTGTACTGTTATGTATATGCTGTATGTATGTACAGTACAACCCAAAAGTTTGGACACACCTTCTCATTCAAAGAGTTTTTTATTTTCATGATTATGAAAATTGTAGAATCACACTGAAGGCCTCAAAACTATGAATGAACTCATGTGAATTATGTACGTACTAAAAAAATAAGTCCAAAACCATCTGGACTGGGTTCAGGTCCAAAACCATCTGGACTGGGTTCAGGTCCAAAACCATCTGGACTGGGTTCAGGTCCAAAACCATCTGGACTGGGTTCAGGTCCAAAACCATCTGGACTAGGTTCAGGTCCAAAACCATCTGGACTGGGTTCAGGTCCGGCCCTTACACAGCCTGGTGCGGGTCTACAGCAATAGTCATGAAAAGAACTCAGTGAAGGAGAGAGGGTGTCCACACTTTTGCTCTGTGCTGTTTGTATGCTGTATGTATATACAGTACAGTGTGTAAGTATGTGTACAGTATGTATGTATGTATGGATACTGTATGTATGGTATATACACTACAGTATGTATTTATGTATATACTCTACAGTTTGAATCCTTATCCTCACTAATCTCTTGTTACAGAGCCATGTTACTTCTATCCAGTGTTGACTAACGTGTAAACTATCATGTTTAATGTATGTAGTGATATAACGTGTTGGGATTCCTCCTCCTCCTTCCTCCCTCTCACACAAACCCATTCTTCCAGCTTTGTGGGAGGTGTCGTAGATTCTCAGATTGTGAAAGCTGCTCTCTGTAGATTACATTTGTCCGTTAAAGTTGTGGGTTTATAGTTGCAGTCAATTCCCTCACAATATGCAATACATTTCAACATATTTCAATACATTATTTATTAGCTCAGCTCAGGAGGTAAAGTGATCACCAATCTCTGTCTGTTTTTCTGTGAGCTATGTTACTCAGTGATTTTCCACTAGGCAGAAGTCTGTGCTCTACGAGTTATTTTCTATTGATTAATAAGTATGACGACGCTGAGCTACAGCTGTTTATTGTAGTCATGGACTTTAGTTTATGGTTAATATAATAACATTTAGGGCCTTCATCAGAGTATTTTCATTAGTTATTAGTTATTTACGCACAGGAGGTTTTATTCGTGAATATTTAGTTTTAAAATCAATGCGGTTAAAGAGATTCAAGAACAAAACTGTTGGATTAAATACTAAGACTCCAGCGTGGATCATGAATCCTCTCATCACAGTTAAATATGTGTTTGGTTCCATTTCATTTACACAAAATACAACATGTCTGTATGTGTAAACAGACCAGACGTATTATCTTCACTTTCTCTGGGAAACACTTTAACTATGTTATTGAAGGATGTGACCACAGGGTCATGTTACCACAGGGTCATGTGACCACAGAGGGGAACTTTCAAAAGGGTTTGCACTTGTTCTCACTCCTCAAAGGAAGTTTAAATAATAACGTGTGTGTGTCTGTGTCTGTGTCTGTGTCTGTGTCTGTGTGTGTGTGTGTGTGTGTGTGTCTGTGTCTGTGTCTGTGTGTGTGTGTGTGTGTGTCTGTGTCTGTGTCTGTGTGTGTGTTACTGATGTCCTTCTTTTTGCAGTGATTGATCTTTGAGTTTCCTGGACCCTGCTACAATGAAGCGAGGACAGACTGTGGAAGGTAACTGCAAATACACTATAAAAGTATTAATATGAAGAGAGGGGCGGAGCTGTCAACCGATCATCACCTGGTCGTGAGTTGGATCCGCTGGCAGGGCAGGAGGCCGGACAGACCTGGCAGGCCCAAGCGTGTAGTGAGGGTTTGCTGGGAACGTCTTGCTGAGCCCCCTGTCAGACGGACTTTCAACTCACACCTCCGGGAGAGCTTCTCCCAGGTCCCGGCAGAGGAGGGGGACATCGAGTCCGAGTGGACCATGTTCTCTTCCTCTATCGCCAATGCGGCGGCTCGTAGCTGTGGTCGCAAGGTCTCTGGTGCTGGTCCCGGCGGCAATCCCCGAACCCGGTGGTGGACACCGGCAGTAAGAGATGCTGTCAGGCTGAAGAAGGAGTCCTATCGAGCAATGATGGTTCGTGGGACTCCTGAGGCAGCTGTCCAGTACCGGCAGGCCAAACGTGCCGCGGCCCGGGCTGTTGCAGAGGCAAAAACCCGGGACTGGGAGGAGTTCGGAGAGTCCATGGAGCATGACTATCGGTCGGCCTCGAAGAGGTTCTGGCAAACCGTCCGGCGCCTCAGGAGGGGGAAGCAGTTCTTTGCCAACACCGTGTATGGTGCGGGTGGAGGGCTGCTGACCTCGACTGGGGATATTGTCGGGCGGTGGAAGGAATACTTTGAGGTTCTCCTCAATCCCCCCGTCACGTCCTCCGTCCAGGAGGCAGAGGCTGAGGATGTTGGGGCGGATACTTACATCTCCCTGGCTGAGGTCACCAAGGTGGTTGGCAGCCTCCATGGTGGCAAGGCGCCGGGAGTGGATGAGATCCGTCCTGACTATCTAAAGTCTCTGGATGTTGTAGGACTGTCTTGGCTGACACGTCTCTGCAGCATCGCGTGGCGATCGGGGGCGGTACCAATGGAGTGGCAGACCGGGGTGGTGGTCCCTCTCTACAAGAAGGGGGACCGGAGGGTGTGTTCCAATTATCGTGGGATCACACTCCCCAGCCTCCCTGGTAAGGTCTACTCCAAGGTACTGGAGAGGAGGCTACGTCCGATGGTCGAATCTCGGATTCAGGAGGAGCAGTGTGGTTTTCGTCCCGGTCGCGGAACACTGGACCAGCTCTATACTCTCCATCGGATACTCGAGGGTTCATGGGAGTTCGCCCAACCTGTCCACATGTGCTTTGTGGATTTGGAGAAGGCGTTCGACCGTGTTCCCCGGGTTGTCCTTTGGGGGGTCCTCCGGGAGTACGGGGTCCGGGGTCCTCTGCTGAGGGCCGTCCGGTCCCTGTATGACCGGAGTCAGAGCTGTGTTCGCATTGCCGGCAGTAAGTCAGACCTGTTCCCGGTGAATGTTGGCCTCCGACAGGGCTGCCCTTTGTCACCGGTTCTGTTCACTGTATTTATGGACAGAATTTCTAGGCGCAGCCAGGGGCCGGAGGGGGTCCGGTTCGGGAACCACAGGATTTCATCTCTACTTTTTGCGGATGATGTCGTCCTGCTGGCTCCAACGAACCAGGACCTGCAGCATGCACTGGGACGGTTTGCAGCCAAGTGCGAAGCGGCTGGGATGAGAATCAGCACCTCCAAATCCGAGGCCATGGTGCTCGACCGGAAAAAGGTGCCTTGCCCTCTTCAGGCGGGTGGAGAGGTCCTTCCTCAAGTGGAGGAGTTCAAGTATCTCGGGGTCTTGTTCACGAGTGAGGGAAGAATGGAGCGTGAGATTGACAGGCGGATCGGTGCAGCGTGCGCAGTGATGCGGTCGCTGTATCGGACCGTTGTGGTAAAGAGGGAGCTGAGCCGAAAGGCGAAGCTCTCGATTTACCGGTCAATCTTCATTCCCTCCCTCACCTATGGTCATGAGCTTTGGGTAATGACCGAAAGAACGAGATCGCGGATACAAGCGGTCGAAATGAGCTTCCTCCGCAGAGTGGCTGGGCGCTCCCTTAGAGATAGGGTGAGGAGCTCGGTCACACGGGAGGAGCTCGGAGTAGAGCCGCTGCTTCTCCACGTCGAGAGGAACCAGTTGAGGTGGCTCGGGCATCTGTTCAGGATGCCTCTTGGACGCCTCCCTGGGGAGGTGTTCCGGGCACGTCCCACCGGGAGGAGGCCCCGGGGAAGACCCAGGACACGCTGGAGAGACTATGTCTCTCAGCTGGCCTGGGAACGCCTTGGGGTCCCCCCGGACGAGCTGGAGGAGGTGTGTGTGGATAGGGAAGTCTGGGCGTCTCTGCTTAGACTGCTGCCCCCGCGACCCGGCAACGGATGAAGCGGAAGAAAATGGATGGATGGATGGAGTATTAATATGTATACTTTTATATTAGGGTTGGGCGATATGGGCCTCAGCATGTATCACGATTTTTGTTGGTATGTATCACGATATGACGATATGATAATTTGAACAAAGCCTCATATAAAAGCTATAAAAACTTAGCACTGATCATTTTAAACACACTTGCCTCAAAGTGCATTTACTGATTTATTGGCAGCAACATTTGTAATACAGCTATTGTATATAAAACGTATTAACAAAACTGAATTGTAGAGAATTCTGTTTTGTACATACTGAAAATTGCAGGCAACATGTAATAAAGGTGAACATTTGTAATTTGTAAAATATATAAAAGTTTGTCCTTTGTAATATAACAAGTGTAGCATTATCAAATAATTATTTGATCACTTTGGCTTATGTTTCCTAATCCCAATATAGTCAAAATGATCAAATACTGTATATATTTTTTGTATCCTTTTGCTATAATTCTATAATTTCTATAATTATGTAATTATAACTTATTTGTAATTATATTGCAATGTAGACAAACACATGCATTGAAGTAAAATGAATACAGTAAACAGTAAATAAAGCTTACCAATGGCACTATGAGAGAGAGAGAGAGAGAGAGAGAGAGAGATTTAGGGCAGCTGCTTTCACAACATTAGATCCACTGTCCATAGTTACACACAACTGCTTCTTTTTATCTAGTTCCCAAACTACTCCCATATGTTTGAGGTAGCTCCGCGTTTTGGCACAATGTCTTCTACAATCTGCATGTCTTCACCATGGTCTTCACCGCCGCCCTCAGCCATGTTTGCTCTCTGCTCTGTTGTTGTTGTCCCTGCACGCCGCTCTGCTACACGTGCCGCGCAGATGCATCATCAAAGTGCGCCGCACACAAACGTGTCTTCCGCTCGCCGTTTTCAGTGTTAAATGATCGTTTTCACCGGTATAAGGCATTTTCTTATCATTTAATTTACTTATACCGGTACAAAAAAAATATCGCCCAACCCTATTTTATATACAAATGTATATAAAAGTATACATGTGTATAAAAGTATACATATGTATAAGTGCTGCGATTGTTAAACTCACTGAGCTTTGAAGTCCACGGGCCTCAGACCGATTCACAAACACTTCTGGACTGTTGCTGATTTTAAAACTATTCTTCTCAGGAGCATAAATATATTCTACATGGAATTAGTCATCATCAAAAACAATTATAATTGTATCAAAACGTTCTTACTTCCAACTGTCTGCCCCAGGGCAGCTGTGGCTATAGCAGTAGTTTACACAGTCCACATGTCATGTGATCCCAGGGTCATGTGACCCAAGGGTCATGTAATCAGAGGGTCATGTGATCCCAGGGTCATGTGACCCAAGGGTCATGTAATCAGAGGGTCATGTGATCCCAGGGTCATGTGACCCAAGGGTCATGTAATCAGAGGGTCATGTGATCCCAGGGTCATGTGATCAGAGGGTCATGTGATCAGAGGGTCATGTGATCAGAGGGTCATGTGATCAGAGGGTCATGTGATCAGAGGGTCATGTTGTAGCATAGCCACAAATGTTTAAAAAGTGTTAATGTGTGTTTAGGTATATTTGTTTATGTTTTGGGCCTAATGGGACAGGTCTGTTTTGTGAATGAACTGGGGGGGCGTGTCCCGGGAGGAAGGGCTCATCAGAGACCTGCCATCAGGTGCGAGGAAAGAGAGACGAGGGGGCTGCTTTGGTTTTGGGACACGGCTCGAGGAGACCACGAGAGACTTGAGTCGGAGATCTGTGGGGGGGGATTATTGTAGCGGACTGTACAGACCCTCGGGACGGACCCGGCAGGAGAGCCCGGTTGCCGCTCACGCACGGCCTGTGCGCGTTTTGTTTATGAACTTTATACGCTGGAGAGGGAGAGCGCACTCACCCACTGCGCTCTGCCCACACTCTTAACGTTTGGATTACTTTCCCGTTCTGTTTGGATTACTTACATCGTTTTGTCAACTCTTGGATTTGCCTTTTGAACTACACTGACTATCACCGGAGCCACGTACTCGTCACCAGGTTTGACAGTGGGCACGGGGAGGACTAAGTCTTTTATATTGTTTATGATTATTGCTTGCTTTGGACTGAGTACTGAGTAAATGGAGTACACGTTACGCACAGTAGATTAATGAGTGGTTGTTTTTCTTTGATCAGCGTTAGGTCAATCACAGCGGGTATAAAGCGTCACAGTTACCTCGATGTATTTTGTAGTGCGCGCTCCGAGGGGCTGAGCGTTACATATGGTGGCCCGTACGAGGACTTGTGATTTTGTCTGTGATTTGTACTTTTGTAGACGCTTGTTTTTTTTTATACCACTCGGGTGTGTGTGTGGGTGTGTTACATTGACATGGGGGATCAGGAGAGCGCAGATCAGGACAACCCAGACTTTACCGCAGGGCCGTTCGTAGCTCGCAGAAATCCTACGGGGGAGATCGAGTCACTGTTAGACTCACTGTATCTTCATGATGGAGACGTCAGTCTGAATGGAGATGACAGAATAGCACGGGCTCAATCACAGGACAGAGTTAATGAGGAAAATTCCGACCATACTAGTCAGAATGGGGAGGAGGCTTTGGGAGCTCTTGGGAGAGGGCTGTTGGAGCCCCTCACTCCTGTAGTGGTGCAGAGGGAGAATAGAGTGGACATTTCCCAGACTGACTGGGACAGTATGCAGAACAGAATGAGGGTTTTGGAATGTCACCTAGGAGCTCTGGAGACAACTCACAGAGAGTCTGTGTCTAGTTCTCTCAACAGAGAAACATCCTTTAGGGAGAGTGTTGAAAGGGCTTTGGCAAAAATGGAACAGGAATTCCAGGACAAGATAGAGGTGTTAGAGAAGAACATGGTTAGCTGTTTAAAGAGGAGGGATGAGAAGTGGCAAAGAGAGATTAGTACTTTGCGTCCCACTAGTACCCCTATTAATCAGAGAACCATTGCTGTATCCACTGACATGGGTGGTCCCCCTCCCCTTAATGCCACCTTTAGTATGCCTGGTGTATCCCCGTTCTACTTCAAGCCTCCAGTCCGTTTGGATTTCCCCACATTTGGACCTAGTTGTGAAACCGCGGACGTGTTAAGTTTTGTGGAACAAGTGGAGAACTTTTTGGAGTTACGCCCACTCTCGGTACCAGAACTGATGGGGACATTATCCTCCGTGTTGAGGGGACCCGCGCTAAGCTGGTGGAAAGCTGCAAAAGGCCAGGTGCTTGATTGGAGTATGTTTAAAGAGACATTTTTGAACGCATTCCTTCCCACGGACTATATGGCGGAAGTGGAGGAAAAGCTGAGGGAGCTGGTGCAGCAGCCCGACCAACGTCTGCGGGATTTTGCTTATGATTACCAGGCCCTGTGTCTCAAATGGAAACCGGATATGTCCGAGGAAGAAATCGTGAGACGCATACTTAACAACACAAATCCAAAAGTAGCGGGGTGTTTGAGAGGAACTGTCCATACGGTCACAGACCTGGTGAAAGTGGGGTCCATGGTGGAGAAAGACTGTGGTAGCGCTAAAGGCTATTGGCAGAAAGTGCATGCCTCCACCGAGGGAACTGGGAAAAGGGCCCTAGAAAAAAGAGGTGGGAATAAATTCAATGCAGTTGTCACCCAACCTCCACCGCCCCAAATGCCGAGAGCCGAGCTGCTGTTGGTTCCTCTTACCATATGCCATGTCCAGGGAGTAGCTGTGGTGGATACTGGAAGTACCTACACGCTCATGCGAGAGAGTCTATGGAGGAACCTCCATGGCACCTCAAGAGACTTGATTCCATCAGAGGACCAGAGGTTTGTCATGGCGGATGGAACCACGCATGTTGCCCTGGGAAAACAACGCTTCGGACTGGACTGGCATGGTCGAAAGCTGAGTGTCGAGGCGCATGTTATGGACGACAGACATCTCGCTTTTCCCATGATAATCGGACTGGATTTTCTGACTGATGCTGGGGTCATCCTAGACCTGGCTAAACGCGTTTATGGATTACAAACAGCAAATGGTTATGTTTTCCATCCCTTCCTTCTGCCGCCCACAAGACCGGGTCCATGGACGAGAACTGTTCCGAGGGTGCATTTATATTACGCACCCCAACCGGGCAGATTCCTGCCATATTGGACCTCGTATCCGCTCATGATGAACTCTGTCTCTGTCGACCAGCCCAATGAACTTTCTCAACTCATTAATGCCAGACCCACAGTGACTTCCAGTGTGCTCGGCAAGACCACAGTGGAAAAGCACACAATTTACACCCAGGATGAGGTGCCAGTTAAATCGCGAGCTTACAGGGTATCTCCCCTCAAAAAGAGAATAATTGAAGAGCATGTCGAAAAAATGCTGGACGAGGACATCATAGAGCCGTCTCAGTCCTCTTGGTCCTCACCCGTGGTCATGGTCGATCGTCCTGATGGCCGGGAGCGATTCTGTATAGACTTTCGCAAAGTTAATGCTAAAATTCTCCCAGACGCTTACCCCATGCCAATCATCCATGAGATCCTCGAGTCACTAGAGGGTGCGACATGGTTCAGCGCCTTGGACCTACAGTCGGGGTATTGGCAGATAGCCATGGATGAAAACAGCAAACAAAACACAGCTTTCATCACAACTCTGGGACTCTTCCAGTTCAAACGCATGCCCTTTGGTTTGCGGAACGCGGCGGCCACCTTTCAAAGATTTATGGAGAAGGTGTTGGGAGAGCTGAGAGGCAGGATGTGCTTTGTTTACATTGACGATATCATTGTATACTCTACGTCCCGTGAACAACATTCTAGAGACCTGAACTCGGTCTTCCAAAAGCTACAGGCAGCCAATCTCAGCCTGAACATGAAGAAGTGTCAGTTCTTCAAGAGAGAACTAAAGTTCTTGGGACATATTGTGTCCTCTCGAGGTGTGGAGGTGGATCCATCCAAAACCAAAGCAGTGTCAGAGTTCCCCGTGCCACAGGACATTAAAGAACTGCAGCGTTTTCTGGGGCTCGCGGGCTGGTACCACAAATTCATTCTTGGCTTCGCGGACATGGCCGCCCCATTGAACCATCTCAAGAAGAAGGGGATGGAATGGAAATGGACTTCTGAATGCCAAGCCAGTTTCACGGCCCTCAAGCAGGCTCTCAACAACCCACCTGTTATGGCACAACCAAACCAAAATCTGCCATTCCAAGTTCACACGGATGCCAGTGAGGCTGGGCTGGGAGCCATACTCCCACAGCTCTTTCCTGAGGGAGAAAGGGTGGTAGCCTATGCTTCACGGATGCTTCGAGGCCCTGAAAAGAACTATTCTACATCAGAGAAGGAGTGCCTGGCAGTGGTATGGGCCATAGAGAAGTGGAGGCACTATCTGGAGGGTATCCATTTCGATGTCTTCACTGACCATGCTGCTCTGGCCTGGGCTTTCAATTGCCCAAAAACTTCTTGCCGTCTGACACGCTGGATCCTGCGATTGCAACAGTTCACCTTCAGAGTGCACTATCGCAAAGGGTGCCTTAACACTGCACCAGACGCACTGTCACGATCCTGTGAGAAACAATCCCAGAACACTCCCTGTTTAGCACTGGATGGAAACACAGCAAAAACCTGCCAACCGCCTTAGACGAGATTGCCAAAGCACAGACACAAGACCCGTTTATCCATGACCTGACACTCAATAAAGCAGGACAGGCCAAACCCAACCGGATCACTTTTGTTAACCACCAAGGTGTGATCTATCGCCAGGTTCCAATAGACGGTGGAGAAAAGTACCAGCTTGTCGTCCCTCAAGTCCTAGCCCCAGAGTTCCTCCAGTATTTCCATGATAACCCTCTAGGTGGGCATCTAGGACGGCTGAAGACCCTACTGAGGGTGTTGGAGGTTGCCTGGTGGCCTACTGTACGCAAAGATGTATGGGAACACACAAAGTCCTGTGAGAGCTGCCAGCGTTATAAACCAGAGAACACCAAACCGCATGGATATCTCCAGTCCACACAGGTGACTGCTCCAGGAGAGATGCTGGGCATCACCCTGATGGGCCCATTTCCCCGAAGCAAAAAGGGAAACTGTTACCTGGTGGTGGTGGTTGATTACTATTCAAAATGGGTGGAGGTATTCCCACTACGGGATAGCAAAACTCCCCGTATCATTAAGATCCTGCGAGAGGAGATCTTCACTCGTTGGGGGGTTCCCAAATTTCTCGTCTCGGACCGAGGTCCACAATTTACTGCTGGCCTCTTGACTGACCTCTGCAAAGCATGGGGGGTGATACAGAAACTCACCACCAGTTACCACCCTCAAACTAACCTCACTGAACGGTTCAATCGGACCATCAAAACCATGACCGCATCCTTCGTAGGGCCCTCCCATGAGATGTGGGACCAGTGGCTACCAGAGATTCGTTTTGCTATCAACACTGCTCAGCAAGAAACTACTGGTAGGACTCCGGCAGAGCTGGCTCTGGGTCGGCGACTTCATGGTCCGTTACAAAGACTCATTCACAAACCACCCAGCCCTGAGCAAAAAGACTCTTATGATGCGGTTGAGCGACAACAAAAACTAGGGGAAGAGGTAAGGAAAAGGATGGGGGTACACCAGGTTCGCCAGGCTAAATACTACAACTCTCTGCTGCTTTGGTTTTGGGACACGGCTCGAGGAGACCACGAGAGACTTGAGTCGGAGATCTGTGGGGGGGATTATTGTAGCGGACTGTACAGACCCTCGGGACGGACCCGGCAGGAGAGCCCGGTTGCCGCTCACGCACGGCCTGTGCGCGTTTTGTTTATGAACTTTATACGCTGGAGAGGGAGAGCGCACTCACCCACTGCGCTCTGCCCACACTCTTAACGTTTGGATTACTTTCCCGTTCTGTTTGGATTACTTACATCGTTTTGTCAACTCTTGGATTTGCCTTTTGAACTACACTGACTATCACCGGAGCCACGTACTCGTCACCAGGTTTGACAGTGGGCACGGGGAGGACTAAGTCTTTTATATTGTTTATGATTATTGCTTGTTTTGGACTGAGTACTGAATAACTGGAGTACAGTGGAGTACAATGGAGTTACGCACAGTAGATTAATGAGTGGTTGTTTTTCTTTGATCAGCGCTAGGTCAATCACAGCGGGTATAAAGCGTCACAGTTACCTCGATGTATTTTGTAGTGCGCGCTCCGAGGGGCTGAGCGTTACAATGTGATCAGAGGGTCATGTGATCAGAGGGTCATGTGATCAGAGGGTCATGTGATGGTCGGCACTAGATCATATACGGAATCGGGACGAAACCGGAAGTAACATTCCTACTTTCGAATTAGTTTTAGACTAAAAAGTCCTTAAGTGGAGACTGGTTAAGTTTTAGGCGTCTAATTAAGATGGTTAAGGTTAGGGTTAAGGCTGGGTTGGGGTTATTTTATGGTAATGGCTGGTTAAGTTTAGGCATAAATAGGTAGTTTTTTATATTTACTTCCGCTTCCGTCCCGATTCCGTATATGATCTAGTGCCGACCGTCATGTGATCCCAAGGTCATGTGATCTCAGGGTCATGTGATCTCAGGGTCATGTGATCTCAGGGTCATGTGATCTCAGGGTCATGTGATCAGAGGGTCATGTGATCTCAGGGTCATGTGATCTCAGGGTCATGTGATCTCAGGGTCATGTGATCTCAGGGTCATGTGATCAGAGGGTCATGTGATCAGAGGGTCATGTGACCACATGAAAGAAGGTTTGTACTTTTTCTCACTGTCACTGTTCCCTGTTTCTGGAAAAGGACTTCCTGTAAATGTGTCTTAGTCAGTTGTGGTCATGTGACCTGTCTCAGTCTGTTGTGGTCATGTGACCTGTCTGTCTGTTGTGGTCATGTGACCTGTCTCAGTCAGTGTTGTGGTCATGTGACCTGTCTCAGTCAGTGTTGTGGTCATGTGACCTGTCTCAGTCAGTGTTGTGGTCATGTGACCTGTCTCAGTCAGTGTTGTGGTCATGTGACCTGTCTCAGTCAGTGTTGTGGTCATGTGACCTGTCTCAGTCAGTGTTGTGGTCATGTGACCTGTCTCAGTCAGTGTTGTGGTCATGTGACCTGTCTCAGTCAGTGTTGTGGTCATGTGACCTGTCTCAGTCAGTGTTGTGGTCATGTGACCTGTCTGTCAGTGTTGTGGTCATGTGACCTGTCTCAGTCAGTGTTGTGGTCATGTGACCTGTCTCAGTCAGTGTTGTGGTCATGTGACCTGTCTCAGTGTTGTGGTCATGTGACCTGTCTCAGTCAGTGTTGTGGTCATGTGACCTGTCTCAGTCAGTGTTGTGGGCATGTGACCTGTCTGTCGGTTGTGGTCATGTGACCTGTCTGTCTGTTGTGGTCATGTGACCTGTCTCAGTCTCTGTTGTGGTCATGTGACCTGTCTCAGTCAGTGTTGTGGTCATGTGACCTGTCTGTCGCTTGTGGGCATGTGACCTGTCTGTCGGTTGTGGTCATGTGACCTGTCTGTCTGTTGTGGTCATGTGACCTGTCTCAGTCTCTGTTGTGGTCATGTGACCTGTCTCAGTCAGTGTTGTGGTCATGTGACCTGTCTCAGTCTCTGTTGTGGTCATGTGACCTGTCTCAGTCAGTGTTGTGGTCATGTGACCTGTCTCAGTCTCTGTTGTGGTCATGTGACCTGTCTGTCAGTGTTGTGGTCATGTGACCTGTCTCAGTCAGTGTTGTGGTCATGTGACCTGTCTCAGTCTCTGTTGTGGTCATGTGACCTGTCTGTCAGTGTTGTGGTCATGTGACCTGTCTGTCAGTGTTGTGGTCATGTGACCTGTCTGTCAGTGTTGTGGTCATGTGACCTGTCTGTCAGTGTTGTGGTCATGTGACCTGTCTCAGTTAGTGTTGTGGTCATGTGACCTGTCTGTCAGTGTTGTGGTCATGTGACCTGTCTCAGTCAGTGTTGTGGTCATGTGACCTGTCTCAGTCAGTGTTGTGGTCATGTGACCTGTCTCAGTCAGTGTTGTGGTCATGTGACCTGTCTCAGTCAGTGTTGTGGTCATGTGACCTGTCTGTCAGTGTTGTGGTCATGTGACCTGTCTGTCAGTGTTGTGGTCATGTGACCTGTCTCAGTTAGTGTTGTGGTCATGTGACCTGTCTCAGTCAGTGTTGTGGTCATGTGACCTGTCTCAGTCAGTGTTGTGGTCATGTGACCTGTCTCAGTCAGTGTTGTGGTCATGTGACCTGTCTCAGTCAGTGTTGTGGTCATGTGACCTGTCTCAGTCAGTGTTGTGGTCATGTGACCTGTCTCAGTCAGTGTTGTGGTCATGTGACCTGTCTCAGTCAGTGTTGTGGTCATGTGACCTGTCTCAGTCAGTGTTGTGGTCATGTGACCTGTCTGTCGGTTGTGGTCATGTGACCTGTCTGTCTGTTGTGGTCATGTGACCTGTCTCAGTCTCTGTTGTGGTCATGTGACCTGTCTCAGTCAGTGTTGTGGTCATGTGACCTGTCTCAGTCTCTGTTGTGGTCATGTGACCTGTCTCAGTCAGTGTTGTGGTCATGTGACCTGTCTCAGTCTCTGTTGTGGTCATGTGACCTGTCTGTCAGTGTTGTGGTCATGTGACCTGTCTCAGTCAGTGTTGTGGTCATGTGACCTGTCTCAGTCAGTGTTGTGGTCATGTGACCTGTCTCAGTCAGTGTTGTGGTCATGTGACCTGTCTCAGTCAGTGTTGTGGTCATGTGACCTGTCTGTCAGTGTTGTGGTCATGTGACCTGTCTGTCAGTGTTGTGGTCATGTGACCTGTCTGTCAGTGTTGTGGTCATGTGACCTGTCTCAGTTAGTGTTGTGGTCATGTGACCTGTCTGTCAGTGTTGTGGTCATGTGACCTGTCTCAGTCAGTGTTGTGGTCATGTGACCTGTCTCAGTTAGTGTTGTGGTCATGTGACCTGTCTCTGTCAGTGTTGTGGTCATGTGACCTGTCTCTGTCAGTGTTGTGGTCATGTGACCTGTCTGTCAGTGTGGTGGTCATGTGACCTGTCTGTCAGTGTGGTGGTCATGTGACCTGTCTGTCAGTGTTGTGGTCATGTGACCTGTCTGTCAGTGTTGTGGTCATGTGACCTGAACACATTAGATAAGTGGTCAGGTCACATGACAGATGGAGCGCTCTCGGCTCAGTGAGTACAGACTCAGACTAGTTCTAGTTTTATCAGTATTATATTTATTTACTTATTTAATCACAGACTAATCTTTTCTGGTTTATAATGTATCCAATTAATGCTTCCATCACAAAATCTACCACACGGCTGTTTGTTTGGACCAAGGGTTAAAGGTCACTGTGCTTGTTCCAGAGGACGAAGGACCTCCGGGGGATGGAGCTTACAGCTCAGTGTCGTCTCCATCGACGCCCTCAGAGCAGGACAACCGCTTCTCCACCTACTACGAAGAGAAAGTTCCTATCCCCGAGGATGCAAACCAGGTACTAACATGAGGTCTAGTCCCTGTGGTCCAAACATGAGGTCTAGTCCCTGTGGTCCAAACATGAGGTCTAGTCCCTGTGGTCCAAACATGGGGTCTAGTCCCTGTGAGCCAAACATGGGGTCTAGTCCCTGTGGTCCAAACATGAGGTCTAGTCCCTGTGGTCCAAACATGGGGTCTAGTCCCTGTGGTCCAAACATGGGGTCTAGTCCCTGTGGTCCAAACATGGGGTCTAGTCCCTCTACAGGTCCAAACATGAGGTCTAGTCCCTCTACAGGTCCAAACATGAGGTCTAGTCCCTCTACAGGTCCAAACATGAGGTCTAGTCCCTCTACAGGTCCAAACATGAGGTCTAGTCCCTCTACAGGTCCAAACATGAGGTCTAGTCCCTCTACAGGTCCAAACATGGGGTCTAGTCCCTCTACAGGTCCAAACATGAGGTCTAGTCCCTCTACAGGTCCAAACATGAGGTCTAGTCCCTCTACAGGTCCAAACATGGGGTCTAGTCCCTCTACAGGTCCAAACATGAGGTCTAGTCCCTCTACATGTCCAAACATGAGGTCTAGTCCCTCTACATGTCCAAACATGAGGTCTAGTCCCTCTACAGGTCCAAACATGGGGTCTAGTCCCTCTACAGGTCCAAACATGGGGTCTAGTCCCTCTACAGGTCCAAACATGAGGTCTAGTCCCTCTACAGGTCCAAACATGAGGTCTAGTCCCTCTACAGGTCCAAACATGGGGTCTAGTCCCTCTACAGGTCCAAACATGAAGTCTAGTCCCTCTACAGGTCCAAACATGAGGTCTAGTCCCTCTACAGGTCCAAACATGGGGTCTAGTCCCTCTACAGGTCCAAACATGGGGTCTAGTCCCTCTACAGGTCCAAACATGAGGTCTAGTCCCTCTACAGGTCCAAACATGAGGTCTAGTCCCTCTACAGGTCCAAACATGGGGTCTAGTCCCTCTACAGGTCCAAACATGAAGTCTAGTCCCTCTACAGGTCCAAACATGAGGTCTAGTCCCTCTACAGGTCCAAACATGAGGTCTAGTCCCTCTACAGGTCCAAACATGAGGTCTAGTCCCTCTACAGGTCCAAACATGAGGTCTAGTCCCTCTACAGGTCCAAACATGAGGTCTAGTCCCTCTACAGGTCCAAACATGAGGTCTAGTCCCTCTACAGGTCCAAACATGAGGTCTAGTCCCTCTACAGGTCCAAACATGAGGTCTAGTCCCTCTACAGGTCCAAACATGAGGTCTAGTCCCTCTACAGGTCCAAACATGAGGTCTAGTCCCTCTACAGGTCCAAACATGAGGTCTAGTCCCTCTACAGGTCCAAACATGAGGTCTAGTCCCTCTACAGGTCCAAAGAACACATGTGTAAATGTAATAATCTCAAAGTAATGTTTGACAAATTAGAGATTGAGTTTCTGAGCGTTTCCTAAACCTTTGAATCGTGTCTGAATCTTCTGCAGATGTTCAGTTTCCGGAAGCTGTGGGCGTTCACTGGACCCGGGTTCTTGATGAGTATTGCTTATCTAGATCCGGGGAATATTGAATCTGATCTGCAGTCTGGAGCTAAAGCAGGGTTTAAGGTATTGTTATAGACCACCTCCGCACAGGTTATTATCACTGTACTTAAAACATGATAAATATTCTTTCCATGACCAAGACGGCAATATCATGTATTCTTTGTAAATCTACCCACTGTATGTCAACCTGATGTGTCTTGCCTAAAGACACAGAGTCAGAGTCTTCACATGCTTTTCTGAACCAAAGGACTTGTATTCAAAACCTAAACAACTACAGTTACATTAAAACATTAAAACAATAAAGTTCTCTGTGTGGGGCACTTTAAATCACTAAAACCCTGCACTGCTGCTGCCACTTTACATGTTCTTAGTTCTACCTCATTATGTCCTGCACAGACTTTATTCAACCTTTAACATGTTCCACACGTCTGTCTGTGATGTCACATCAGAGATCAATAAAGTTTATTCTCTCCTCTCCTCCTCTCTCTCCTCCTCTCCCCTCCTCCTCCCCTCCTCCTCCTCTCCTCTCCTCTCCCCCCTCCTCCTCCCCTCCTCTCTCCTCTCCTCTCCCCTCCTCCTCCCCTCCTCCTCCTCTTCCTCTCCCCTCCTCCTCCCCTCCCCTCCTCTCCCTTCCTCCTCTCCTCTCCTCTCCCCCCTCCTCCTCCCCTCCTCTCTCCTCTCCTCTCCCCTCCTCCTCCCCTCCTCCTCCTCTTCCTCCTCCTCTCCTCTCCCCCCTCCTCCTCCCCTCCCCTCCTCTCCCCTCCTCCTCCCCTCCTCCTCCTCTCCTCTCCTCTCCCCCCTCCCCTCCTCGTCTCCTCTCCCCACCTCTCCTCTCCTCTCCTCCCTCCTCCTCCCCTCCCCTCCCCCTCCTCTCTCTCTCCCCTCCTCCTCTCCTCTCCTCTCCCCCCTCCTCCTCCCTCCCTCCTCCTCTCCTCTCCTCTCTCCTCTCCTCCTCCCTCCTCCTCCTCTCCTCCTCCTCCTCTCCCTCTCCCCCTCCTCCTCCCCCCCCTCTCCTCTCCTCTCTCCTCTCCTCCTCCCCTCCTCCTCTCTCTCCCCTCCTCCTCCTCTCCTCTACTCTCCCCCCCTCCTCCTCCCCTCCCCTCCTCTCCTCCTCTCCCCTCCCCCTCCTCTCTCTCCCCTCCTCCTCTCCTCTCACCTCCTCTCCTCCCCCTCCTCCTCTCTCTCCTCTCCCCCCTCCTCCTCCCCCCTCTCCTCTCCTCTCTCCTCTCCTCCCCCCCTCCTCCTCTCTCTCCCCCCCTCCTCCTCCTCTCTACTCTCCCCCCTCCTCCTCCCCACCTCTCCTCTCCTCTCTCCCTCCTCCTCTCTCTCCCCTCCTCCTCTCTCTCCTCTCTCCTCCCCCTCCTCCTCACTCTCTCCCCCCTCCTCCTCCCCTCCCCCCTCCCCTCCCCCACTCCCCTCCCCCTCCTCTCTCTCCCCCCCTCCTCCTCTCTCCCCCTCCCCTCTCCCTACTCTCCCCTCCTCCTCTCCTCTCCCCCCCTCCTCCTCCTCCCCTCCTCTCTCCCCTCCCCTCCCCCCTCCTCTCTCCCTCACCCTCCTCCTCCGCCCTCTCCTCTCCCCCCTCCTCCTCCCTCTCCCCCCTCCTCCTCCCCTCCCCCCCTCCTTTCTCTCCTCTCTCCCTCCCCTCCTCTCCTCTCCTCTCCTCCCCCCCCTCCTCCTCCCCCCCCTCCCCTCCTCTCCTCTCCTCTCCCTCTCCCTCTCCTCCTCCCTCCTCCTCTCTCCACCTCCTCCTCTCTCTCCCCCCTCCTCCTCCCCTCCTCCTCCTCCCCTCCTCCCCTCCCTCTCTCCTCTCCTCCTCTCTCTCTCTCCCCTCCCCTCCTCATCTCTCCCCTCCCCTCCTCTCCTCTCCCCTCTCCTCCTCTCTCTCCCCTCCCCCCCTCCCCCTCCTCTCTCTCCCCCACTCCCCCTCCTCTCTCTCCCCCTCTCCCTCCTCTCTCTCCCCTCTCCCCTCCTCCTCTCTCTCCCCTCCTCCTCTCTCTCCTCTCTCTCCCCTCCTCCTCCTCTCCTCTCCCCCCCTCCTCCTCCCCTCCCCTCCTCTCTCCCCTCCCCTCCCCCCTCCTCTCTCTCTCCCCTCCTCCTCTCTCCGTCTCTCCCCTCCTCCTCCCTCTCCCCCCTCCTCCTCCCCTCCCCTCCTCTCTCCCCTCCCTCCCCCTCCTCTCTCTCCCCTCCTCCTCTCCTCCTCCTCTCCCCCCCCCTCTCCTCTCCCCCCTCCTCCTCCCCTCCCCCCCTCCTCCTTTCTCTCCTCTCTCCCCTCCTCCTCCTCTCCTCTCCTCTCCCCCCCTCCTCCCCCCTCCCCTCCCCTCCTCTCCTCTCCTCTCCTCTCTCCTCTCCTCCTCCCCTCCTCCTCTCTCTCACCTCCTCTCCTCTCCCCCTCTCCTCCCCTCCCTCTCCTCTCCTCCTCCCCTCCTCTCTCTCTCCTCTCCTCCTCTCTCTCCCCTCCCCTCCTCTCTCTCCCCTCCCCTCCTCTCTCTCCCCTCTCCTCCTCTCTCTCCCCCTCCTCCCCTCCCTCCTCCTCTCTCTCCCCTCCCCTCCTCTCTCTCCCCTCTCCTCCTCTCTCTCCCCTCTCTCTCCTCTCTCTCCCCTCTCCTCCTCTCTCTCCCCTCCTCCTCCTCTCCTCCTCCTCTCTCTCCCCTCTCCTCCTCCTCTCCCCTCCCCTCCTCCTCTCCTCTCCTCTCTCCTCTCCTCAGCTCCTCTGGATCCTGCTCGTGGCCACCATCATCGGGCTCCTGCTGCAGAGGCTTGCCGCTCGCCTGGGCGTGGTCACGGGGATGCACCTGGCTGAAGTCTGCAACCGCCAGTATTCAACCGTGAGCTCAGCAACTTTGCTCCAACACTTCTTTGTGCTTCAAACGTACAGACACCATTGTTGTGTTTCCAGGTTCCACGCATCATCCTGTGGTTTATGGTGGAGTTGGCCATTATCGGCTCAGACATGCAGGAGGTGATCGGCTGTGCCATTGCCCTCAACCTCCTCTCAGTGGGCAGGTACTGAACAGACACTCTGGTCTCTCTCTGGTCTCTCTCTGGTCCCTCTCTCTGGTCTCTCTCTGGTCTCTCTCTGGTCTCTCTCTGGTCTCTCTCTCTGGTCTCTCTCTGGTCTCTCTCTGGTCTCTCTCTGGTCTCTCTCTCTGGTCTCTCTCTGGTCTCTCTCTCTGGTCTCTCTCTGGTCTCTCTCTGGTCTCTCTCTGGTCTCTCTCTGGTCTCTCTCTGGTCTCTCTCTGGTCTCTCTCTGGTCTCTCTCGCTGGTCTCTCTCTGGTCTCTCTCTCTGGTCTCTCTCTGGTCTCTCTCTGGTCTCTCACTGGTCTCTCTCTGGTCTCTCTCTGGTCTCTCTCTGGTCTCTCCCTGGTCTCTCTCTGGTCTCTCTCTGGTCTCTCTCTGGTCTCTCTCTGGTCTCTCTCTGGTCTCTCTCTGGTCTCTCTCTGGTCTCTCTCTGGTCTCTCTCTGGTCTCTTTCTGGTCGCTCCCTGGTCTCTCTCTGGTCTCTCCCTGGTCTCTCTCTGGTCTCTCTCTGGTCTCTCCCTTGTCTCTCCCTGGTCTCTCCCTGGTCTCTCTCTGGTCTCTCTCTGGTCTCTCTCTCTGGTCTCTCTCTCTGGTCTCTCTCTGGTCTCTCTCTGGTCTCTCTCTCTGGTCTCTCCCTGGTCTCTCTCTCTCGTCTCTCTCTGGTCTCTCTCTGGTCTCTCTCTCTGGTCTCTCTCTCTGGTCTCTCTCTGGTCTCTCTCTGGTCTCTCTCTCTGGTCTCTCTGGTCTCTCTCTGGTCTCTCTCTGGTCTCTCTCTGGTCTCTCTCTCTCTGGTCTCTCTCTGGTCTCTCTCTGGTCTCTCTCTGGTCTCTCTCTCTGGTCTCTCTCTCTGGTCTCTCTCTGGTCTCTCTCTGGTCTCTCTCTGGTCTTTCTCTCTGGTCTTTCTCTCTGGTCTCTCTCTGGTCTCTCTCTGGTCTCTCTCTGGTCTCTCTCTGGTCTCTCTCTCTGGTCTCTCTGGTCTCTCTCTCTGGTCTCTCTCTGGTCTCTCTCTGGTCTCTCTCTGGTCTCTCTGGTCTCTCTCTCTGGTCTCTCTCTGGTCTCTCTCTGGTCTCTCTCTGGTCTCTCTGGTCTCTCTCTCTGGTCTCTCTCTAGTCTCTCTCTGGTCTCTCTCTGGTCTCTCTCTGGTCTCTCTCTGGTCTCTCTCTGGTCTCTCTCTGGTCTCTCTCTGGTCTCTCTCTGGTCTCTCTCTGGTCTCTCTCTGGTCTCTCTCTGGTCTCTCTCTGGTCTCTCTCTGGTCTCTCTGGTCTCTCTCTGGTCTCTCTCTGGTCTCTCTCTCTGGTCTCTCTCTCTGGTCTCTCTGGTCTCTCTCTCTGGTCTCTCTCTGGTCTCTCTCTGGTCTCTCTCTGGTCTCTCTGGTCTCTCTCTCTGGTCTCTCTCTAGTCTCTCTCTGGTCTCTGACTGTTGTATGTGTGTAGGATCCCGCTGTGGGGAGGTGTCCTCATCACGATCACAGACACATTTGTGTTCCTCTTTTTAGATAAATACGGTGAGTTTGGATAAATGTGAGTCATGTTTTGGATAAATGTCAAAGTTAGGTAGAATCTGAAGTACCTTAAACGTCTTGTTTCAGGTCTGAGGAAACTTGAAGCTTTCTTTGCCTTTCTCATCGCTGTGATGGCCATAAGTTTTGGTTATGAAGTGAGTCCTGGTCAGTTTGGTAAAGTACAGAGGATGCTTCTTTAGAGCTGACTTTAGGACTCTGGATACTGTGGATACATACATTTCCTACTGTTGCTGAGAGTGGGACACAGATAACAGTTTCTTCTTCTGTGTCAGTATGTTTTGGTGAAGCCGGACCAGGGGGAGCTCCTGAAGGGGATGTTTGTGCCGTACTGCTCCGGCTGTGGCCCGGTGCAGCTGGAGCAGGCCGTGGGCATCGTGGGCGCCGTCATCATGCCTCACAACATTTACCTCCACTCGGCTCTCGTCAAGGTGAGGGCTGTGACACACAACACCTCCCTCTGGTGGCAGCACAGGGAGCGGCAGGCTGATGACCCTAACTCTTCAAACTTCACTTTTAATGTATATTTTCTAAAACATGAAAGGGCAAAGTAAGAAGGTTAGTTTTTAATGGTCAACAATACTGCATCCTTTTCTTTAAGACATTGATCTTTCGACCCTGAACTCCAGGAACACAGTTTGTCGTTGATCACATTTGTAAAAATATAAACTACTGCTGAAGTACGAATAAAATCCTGAGGAAATCTGTGTGGCATAATGTTATAAATGTACAGTGGGAGCAGTCATAAACATAATTATAACATTACTACAGTAAAACTAAAGTGGACATGACCTGCAGTTCCACGGTTTTAACTGTTCTTCTGCTCCTAGTCCCGAGACGTGGATCGTAAAAACAAGAGGGAAGTTAAAGAAGCCAACAAGTATTTTTTCATCGAGTCCAGTATTGCGCTGTTCGTCTCCTTCCTCATTAACGTGTTCGTGGTAGCGGTTTTTGCCGAGGCCTTTTACAATAGAACCAATGATGACGTGGTGAGTATCCTGCTCTTTCACTGCTCTGTTGTTCTTAGATCGTTTCATGTCTCATCCTTTTCTCTGCAGCTTCAACAATGCAATCAAACAGGAAGTCACTTTAATTACTCAAAGTTATTTCCTTCCAATGGAACTCTGGAGGTGGATATCTACAAAGGGGTGGGTATCGACCCTATGTTAGTAAAACTGCTGTTTGTATGTGTTTTAAATACAGATACAGTCACACACAGACTCTATACTAATGTATAGTGTCACATACGGGGTGTCCAGACTTTCAGACTGAGTGTTTAGCACTCTCGCTTCTCATAGGTTCGACTCCTGGTTGGAACAGGGAGTTTCCATCTTCTCCCTGTGTCTGCGTAGGTTTCCTCTGGGTGCTCCGGTTTCCCCTACCACTAAAAACATGTACAATAAGTCTGAATGTAGTGAGTGAATGGAGGGTGTTTGGTCGGAGGCTTTGATGGTCCAGTGTCTTCAGGTCTCACTTCATCACCGTGTGGAGAGAATTAACTTTGTAAAGCGCTTTGGGTGACCTTGGTCTGTAAAATGTGCTATATAAATAAAAACATTACTTACTTAGCTCCTTATTTTTGCAATAGAACGTTCACATTCCCTTTGACTGTAGTGATTATCAGTTGTAAAGTGCTCTGTGTCTGGTCTGTGAAGGTGCTATATAAATAAACATGACCCATGGTGTGCTGACCCATGGTGTGCTGTCCCAGGGCGTGGTGTTGGGCTGTTTTTTCGGTCCAGCTGCTCTCTACATTTGGGCCATCGGGATCCTCGCTGCAGGACAGAGCTCCACCATGACTGGGACATACTCCGGACAGTTCGTTATGGAGGTGAAAAATAAATAAATAAATATATATATAATAAATATATATATATATAATTTAACCAACACTATACTCACAGATGTATGTCTCGTTAGCAACACTGTATCCTGGAGTCACAGTGTAACAAAGGGTTATTCTAGACTCTGTTGTGTTTCCAGAGGGTTATCCTAGACTCTGTTGTGTTTCCAGAGTGTTATTCTAGACTCTGTTGTGTTTCCAGAGGGTTATTCTAGACTCTGTTGTGTTTCCCAAGGGTTATTCTAGACTCTGTTGTGTTTCCCAAGGGTTATTCTAGACTCTGTTGTGTTTCCAGAGAGTTATTCTTGACTCTGTTGTGTTTCCAGAGGGTTATTCTTGACTCTGTTGTGTTTCCAGAGGGTTATTCTAGACTCTGTTGTGTTTCCAGAGGGTTATCCTAGACTCTGTTGTGTTTCCAGAGTGTTATTCTAGACTCTTGTGTTTCCAGAGTGTTATTCTAGACTCTGTTGTGTTTCCAGAGGGTTATTCTAGACTCTGTTGTGTTTCCCAAGGGTTATTCTAGACTCTGTTGTGTTTCCCAAGGGTTATTCTAGACTCTGTTGTGTTTCCAGAGAGTTATTCTTGACTCTGTTGTGTTTCCAGAGGGTTATTCTTGACTCTGTTGTGTTTCCAGAGGGTTATTCTAGACTATGTTGTGTTTCCAGAGAGTTATTCTTGACTCACTTGTGTTTCCAGAGGGTTATTCTAGACTCTGTTGTGTTTCCCAAGGGTTATTCTAGACTCTGTTGTGTTTCCAGAGAGTTATTCTTGACTCTGTTGTGTTTCTCGAGGGTTATTCTAGACTCTGTTGTGTTTCCAGAGAGTTATTCTTGACTCTGTTGTGTTTCCAGAGGGTTATTCTTGACTCTGTTGTGTTTCCAGAGGGTTATTCTAGACTCTGTTGTGTTTCCAGAGGGTTTTTCTAGACTATGTTGTGTTTCCAGAGAGTTATTCTTGACTCTGTTGTGTTTCCAGAGGGTTATTCTAGACTCTGTTGTGTTTCCCAAGGGTTATTCTAGACTCTGTTGTGTTTCCCAAGGGTTATTCTAGACTCTGTTGTGTTTCCAGAGGGTTATTCTTGACTCTGTTGTGTTTCCAGAGTTATTCTTGACTATGTTGTGTTTCCAGAGGGTTATTCTAGACTCTGTTGTGTTTCCAGAGGGTTATTCTAGACTCTGTTGTGTTTCCAGGGGGTTATTCTAGACTCTGTTGTGTTTCCAAAGGGTTATTCTAGACTGTTTTGTGTTTCCAGAGGGTTATTCTAGACTCTGTTGTGTTTCCAGGGGGTTATTCTAGACTCTGTTGTGTTTCCAGAGTGTTATTCTAGACTCTGTTGTGTTTCCAGAGGGTTATTCTAGACTCTGTTGTGTTTCCAGAGGGTTATTCTAGACTCTGTTGTGTTTCCAGAGGGTTTTTCTAGACTCTGTTGTGTTCCCCAAGGGTTATTCTAGACTCTGTTGTGTTCCCAGAGTGTTATTCTAGACTCTGTTGTGTTTCCAGAGGGTTATTCTAGACTCTGTTGTGTTTCCAAAGGGTTATTCTAGACTGTTTTGTTTCCAAAGGGTTATTCTAGACTCTGTTGTGTTTCCAGAGGGTTATTCTAGACTCTGTTGTGTTTCCAGAGGGTTATTCTAGACTCTGCTGTGTTTCCAGAGGCTTATTCTAGACTCTGCTGTGTTTCCAGAGGGTTATTCTAGACTCTGTTGTGTTTCCAGGGGGTTATTCTAGACTCTGTTGTGTTTCCAGAGGGTTATTCTAGACTCTGTTGTGTTTCCAGGGGGTTATTCTAGACTCTGTTGTGTTTCCAGAGGGTTATTCTAGACTCTGTTGTGTTTCCAGAGGGTTATTCTAGACTCTGCTGTGTTTCCAGAGGGTTATTCTAGACTCTGTTGTGTTTCCAGGGGGTTATTCTAGACTCTGTTGTGTTTCCAGAGGGTTATTCTAGACTCTGTTGTGTTTCCAGGGCTTCTTGAACCTACGTTGGTCTCGTTTCGCTCGTGTCCTGCTCACTCGGTCCATCGCCATCGCGCCCACTCTCCTCGTGGCCATTTTTCAGGACGTTCAACATTTAACAGGAATGAACGACTTCCTCAACGTGCTCCAGAGCATGCAGGTGCCACAGCCTCAAACATCCTCAAGACATGGGTTTGACTTTAGTCTGAGACACACAGTGTTTGTAGAGATGGGTCAGGAGCTCAGAGTGAATCTGCTGCTCCTCCACAACTGAGAATAATCAATTTTATGGACTTTAATAACTTCTCCTAAAATCCTAAATCATTAAAGGATTATGATGTTGTAGAATAGAGAGATTGAGTCCCGCACACGTCCTACTGCCAAATAAAAAGGATTGATTGGGAGTGTGACGTTACTCTTCATCAAGTGAATACGAGAGCAGCACCCAAGGGTGTCAAACACCCACAGAGCCTTTTACAGTAAACACATGAACCAATGATGGAGACAGACCATACAATATACATTTATAGCACAAGCAAAAAACTAGAAGTGTGTGATATCCGTGTTAATCTATAAGATTAATAATCTGTAACTGTTATTTATACCTGAAATGATGTGTTTTTCAGCTTCCATTTGCTCTGATCCCAATTCTCACCTTCACCAGCGTCTCCACCATCATGAACGACTTCGCCAACGGACTGTAAGTATCTGCCTGGTATTCAGATTCAGATTCAGTTTATTTTGCCATTTGCAGTAAAAAAACCACATTGGAATACATTAGCAAAAGTCTCCAGTGTGCACAGACAAATACAGACATAAAACAACATTAAAAGACAAAAATAAAACAAATAAAACAGTAAACAAATGTCACTGTGAAATCGATCGACTAAAACAGTTCAAACAAGTGCAAATCATTAAAGTGCTCTGTTCACACTGATAACAGCCTGTGGATAAAAACTGTTAGCGTAACGAGATGTCCTGCATCTCAGAGAGCGATATCTTCTGCCAGAGGGAAGAAGCTGGAACATGGCTTTTCCAGGGTGGCCAGAAGAGTCATTAACAATCCTAAGAGCTTTGTTTAAAAGTCTGGATTTATAAAGAACCTCCAGAACAGGAAGCTCACAGCCCACGGTCCTCTTTGCAGAGCGGAGCACCTTGTTTAAAGCTCTCTTTTCTTTATCTGTGATGTTTCCAAACCACACAGACACAGAACCAACAAGTAAACTCTCAATGGTGCAGCCATAAAAGTTAAGCACAATCTTAGAGTTAGTGGTAAATTCTCTAAGTTTCCACAGGAAGTAGAGACGCTGACGAGCTTTCTTAACGACTCGGTCAGTGTTTTTAACCCATTTCAGGTTAGACAGAGTTAAACCCAGAAACTTGCTCCTCTACAATCTGCACCTGGGAGTTGTCGATTACGACAGGCAAATGAGAACTATTGCGACTGAAGTCGTAGACCAGTTCACATGTTTTGGATGCGTTCAGCTGGAGGTTGTTAGTTTGACTCCACTGAACCACATTTTGTATCTCTGCTCTATAAGAGGATTCATCAGTGTCACTGATGAGACCGATGATGGTGGTGTCATCAGCATATTTGATGATCAAGTTTGAGTCAGAGGAGGACACACAATCATGAGTGTACAAAGTAAAAAGCAAAGGACTCAAAATACATCCCTGAGGAGAACCAGTGCTCACAGAAACAACAATATGTCTATATGTGATATATTTATATCTTTATATAAGATCTATTTATATCTTTATATGTTTCTGTCTTGCTCTCTGCTCCTCAGGATTTGGAAAGTGTTTGGTGGTGTCCTGACCCTGGTGGTCTGTGCCATAAACATGTATTTTGTGGTGGTGTATGTAACGAATCTGGACAACACGGCGCTCTACGTGGTGGCGTCGCTGCTGTCCGTGGCCTACCTCCTCTTCGTGGGTTATCTGGTGAGTTCATCAACTTTATTCTCCTCACGACGGAGACATTTACAAAAGGAAAGTGTATGAAAGTCCAGAGAAGTGTCTTTAAAACCATCCACAGATTTAAATAATCCCAGCTTTGAACTGTTCATTTAGTGGATCAAACAAACCACAAGTACTTCCCTGATGTAGCTAGCTAGCTACAGAAACTAGCTAGCTACAGAAACTTGTTATTAACAGCAGTGAATAATTCATGGCTAAACCTTGATCTTATTGGATATCCAGAGCTAAGCGATTTGTGGCTTGGGTAGTGCCTGGAAGAGAGACAGAAGGACAAAAATGATCCTTGGGTAACACCCACATGGTGTGAACCTGGTTTATAACTGGTTTGTCATCACCATGTGTGGAACGATTGGAACAATATCTGAGTCTGAACATTGTAAAGCGCTTTGTAAAATGCGCAATATAAATAAACATTACTTACTTACTTACTAATGTGATGATGGTTGGATGGTAATGTGAGAATCATTTCTACAGCAGTTCAGACCATGTTAATCATGTGTTATTCATGTGTTATTCATGTGTTAATCATGTGTTATTAATGTGTTCATGTGTTAATCTTGCATTATTCATGTGTTAATTATGTGTTATTCATGTGTTATTCATGCGTTATTCATGCGTTAATCATGTGTTATTCATGTGTTATTGAGGTTTTAATCATGTGTTACTCATGTGTTACTCATGTGTTACTCATGTGTTACTCATGTGTTACTCATGTGTTAATCATGTGTTAATCATGTGTTAATCATGTGTTATTCATGTGTTATTCATGTGTTATTCATGTGTTATTCATGTGTTATTCATGTGTTATTCATGTGTTAATCATGTGTTATTCATGTGTTATTCATGTGTTAATCATGCGTTATTCATGTGTTAATCATGTGTTATTCATGCGTTAATCATGTGTTATTCATGCGTTATTCAGGTGTGGCACTGCCTGGTGTCTCTGGGGCTGTCGTGTCTGGACTTCAGGAGCTCGGTAAGACACTCTGAGCTGGAGGAGGAGGAGGAGACTGATGCAGCTTCTTAAACTGGACTCTCTGAACGTTATTCTACTGTCTCTGAGTCTGGACCATAAATATTCTACTGTCTCTGAGACCATAAATATCGGCTGGTGATTTGTTTTTACCAAATTGTCGATGCTAATAATAGAATGTTTGGAGACGTTTCTTTTTGTGTCATTATTGATGAAAATAGAAAACATTTGCAAAGTCTGTCTTTTCTTTGTCCATTGAAGCATTTTTAATTGTTTTTTCATAAAAACCATAACGTTCTACTTTTATACATTCTTACGACACAATCCATGATTATTTAAACATTTATATGAACATTTTAAAAACACGTGAATAAACACCAGCTGATATTTAATAAACCTTTTTTTATCCCATTCTTTTTTACTACTTTAGCCAAAACACTGTTTTACTGAGTGTCAGAAGAAACAGATCTGTAAAAGTCTGAATGAAAATACTTTATTATTCCATCTTCACACAGAAACACTCTGCCCTGAGCTAACCTGAGCTAACTCACTCTGACCTGAGCTAACTCACTCTGACCTGACTCTGACCTGAGCTAACTCACTCTGACCTGAGCTAACTCACTCTGACCTGACTCTGACCTGATCTAACTCACTCCGCCCTGAGCTAACTCACTCTGACCTGAGCTAACTCACTCTGACCTGAGCTAACCTGAGCTAACTCACTCTGACCTGAGCTAACTCACTCTGACCTGAGCTAACCTGAGCTAACTCACTCTGACCTGAGCTAACTCACTCCGCCCTGAGCTAACTCACTCTGACCTGAGCTAACTCACTCTGACCTGAGCTAACTCACTCTGACCTGAGCTAACTCACTCCGCCCTGACTCACTTCATAGCACTTTGTTTACGTTAGCGCAGCTTTTCAGGAGTCGTTTTGGGAAATGTTTGTTTGAGCCTCAAAGAATCAAGAAAATTACAATTGATTCGTTACAAACCAGTTTCTAATTTATCCTTCGACAACAGAACACAGCAATATTTATATTAATAATATTAATGTTGATAATATTATTAATAATGTTAATAATGATATTAATGTTAATAATGGTATTAATAATGATATTCATGTTAATGATATTATTGTTAATAATTATATTAATGTTAATGATATTAATAATGGTATTAATAATGATATTTTTGTTAATAATGATATTAATGTTAATAATGGTATTAATAATGATATTATTGTTAATAATGGTATTAATAATGATATTAATGTTAATAATGGTATTAATAATGATATTATTGTTAATAATGATATTAATAATGATATTATTGTTAATAATGATATTAATAATGATAACCCAAACCCTAAAGACGTCCCATTTTTGTTTGTCATAAAGTTTTTGTGACTTTTTCATGAAATCACACTTTGTCTTTGGTTTGAAAAATATATTTTGATATAAATGTAATAATGAAGTATAAAGATCAAAGGTTAACTCTTCTTTAAACTAATGTGTCTGATTTTGTTCAAAATAAAACACTTATTTTTGAACTAAGACATTTGTTGTGTCTTGTGTCGTGTAAATCCAGAGGGACATGAGCAAACATCACTGTCAGACTGCAAACTGAGTACATCCCAGAATATATACATTTATATTTCTGCTTTATCTCAGAGTCATATTCTTAACCTAAACTAATTCATTAAAGTGATCAAACGGTGAGATATTTATCTTTGCTGCTGTGTTATATTTTATTATTCCCATCGAGAGTTTTGTGCTGAAGCAAAAAGAACATTTACAATAAATCTAAGAATGGATTAAACCAACTTCAAAGATTTAAACTAAACCGAGTTCAGCTTTAGTGAACGTCTGCAGCTGTGAGTAAATATGTAAAGAAGTGAGTAAATAAGTATTAACTCATTGACTGCCATTGACGTGTTAACACGTCAAACTAAATAGTAACGTTGTCTGCCAATGACGTGTTAACACGTCAATTCGGGCGTTCTGCTCTCCCAAAATTCCATCCGATGGGCGGGGGAGCGACTGAATTTTGCGTTGCATTATGGGTAACACTTGCCTTCGCAACTTCCGGTTCTCTCTGCCCGGCGCATTTTCTCTAAATGGTTGAGTGTTTTCGTCATTTTACATTATGCAAATACATTCCCGTCTCTAACTAGTGGCATATCGCGCAAATCATCCGTCCAATTCACATTCTTCCCTCTTAGCTGAACTTCATTCTCATTGTTACCATCTGTCACTCGCACACACAGCCGTTTTCGTTCACTCTGCTCGCTGTCATCTTCTTCTAAATCTTCATAAACACCATCCGCTCGTTGAACTAGCAACAACAATTCCTCCTTTCGTTTTCCCACACTGCAAATACCCTTTCGCTTCAACCTTTCACGCAATTCAGGCACTGTCAATCGCTTGTTGTTTTCGTGAGCCATATTCGCCATTGTATGAAATCAACCGGAAGTGAACTGGGCAACAAACGGTGTCATTTTTTGATCACAGCGCCGCTCAGTGGATGGAATTTTGGGAGAGCAGAACGCCCGAATTGCGTTTCCCGCTATTTTTACGTTCCCAGCTGTCCATTGAATCTAATATGTGGAGATTGGCTTGAGGCAATACTTTATGGAGCCAGCAGATGGCAGCATTGCGCTATGAATGGTTTGAACACAGCTAGATGCACTGTTTGTGGCCCTTTTTTCTCAGCTTTCTGGTGATTTCAATAAAACTTCCCTCTACTCAACTGGGGATTACAGAAGAACTAAACAAGATAGAAACAAAATTCTTTTTGCTGGTGAGAGTAGACAGCCCATTCTTTCAGAATCTAGTTTTAGATTTCAGATAGTCAAAGTACACAATATTCTGTGGGTCTTGAAAAATCAGTAAAAACCACCAGAAACGGCTGGCAATATGGGAGTACCTGTTTTGAAATGGGCTGGCAGTCAATGAGTTAAAGGTGTCTTTCTTCTCTTGCAGATGCCGGCGGCCATTTCTCGTCGCATTGATATTTATTTACTCAACGACATGGAAACAGAACCAACAGAAAGATAACACAGGCTTAAAGAGACGGGGCTCAATATACTGCAGTATCAGATACACATGTAGTACTAATACTAGTACTGCTGCTACTGCTGCTGCTACTGCTACTGCTGCTACTGCTGCTGCTACTGCTACTGCTGCTGCTGCTACTGCTACTGCTGCTGCTGCTACTGCTACTGCTACTACTGCTGCTACTACTGCTGCTACTGCTACTACTGCTACTGCTGCTACTACTACTGCTACTGCTACTGCTGCTGCTACTACTGCTGCTGTTACTGCTGCTACTGCTACTGCTGCTACTGCTGCTGCTACTGCTGCTACTACTGCTGCTACTACTGCTGCTACTGCTACTACTGCTACTGCTGCTACTGCTGCTACTACTGCTGCTACTGCTACTACTGCTACTGCTGCTACTGCTGCTACTGCTACTACTGCTGCTGCTGCTACTGCTACTGCTACTGCTACTACTGCTGCTACTACTGCTGCTACTGCTACTACTGCTACTGCTGCTACTGCTACTACTGCTGCTGCTGCTACTGCTACTGCTACTACTGCTGCTACTGCTACTACTGCTACTGCTGCTACTGCTGCTGCTACTACTGCTACTACTGCTACTGCTACTGCTACTGCTACTACTGCTACTACTACTACTGCTGCTGCTCCTGCTACTACTGCTACTGCTTCTACTGCTGCTACTGCTGCTGCTACTACTGCTACTACTGCTACTGCTACTGCTGCTACTGCTACTGCTGCTACTGCTGCTACTGCTACTGCTACTACTACTGCTGCTACTGCTACTACTGCTACTAGCTGCTACTGCTGCTACTGCTACTACTGCTGCTGCTGCTACTGCTACTGCTACTGCTACCTGCTGCTACTACTGCTGCTACTGCGACTACTACTGCTACTGCTGCTACTGCTACTACTGCTGCTGCTGCTACTGCTACTGCTACTACTGCTGCGAACTGCTACTACTGCTACTGCTGCTACTGCTGCTGCTACTACGCTACTACTGCTAAGCTACTGCTGCTACTGCTACTACTGCTACTGCTACTACTGCTGCTGCTACTGCTACTACTGCTACTGCTGCTACTGCTGCTACTGCTGCTGCTACTACTGCTACTACTGCTACTGCTACTGCTGCTACTGCTACTGCTGCTAGTGCTGCTACTGCTACTGCTACTACTACTGCTGCTACTGCTACTACTGCTACTACTACTACTACTACTACTGCTGCTACTACTGCTACTACTACTACTGCTGCTACTGCTGCTACAAGCATCACTTGTCTTCCACCTGATGCTATACCCTCTACAGTGATATTACTGATGCTAACATTATTGTTGCTAAAAGACTCGAGACACTTCTTTGAGATGTGTCTTTCTCTGGATGTATTTATTGATTTGGAACAATCACAAACAGGATGGACCGGGACATGAGGACCATGTCTGCTCTGGACCCCTCCTGTGTCATGTCAACAGTCCAGTCTCAGTCCAGTCTCAGTCCAGTCACAGCCTGGTTTAGCCCAGCCTGGTTCTGATGTAAACGGCCCAGGACTAACAGGACTACACTAAGTCTAAGCCAGGTCTGAATAAAACTAAATATTGTGGATTGTGAATAAACCAGGGTCATTCTGGAGCAGTATTTTCCTTAAACGTAATATTGAAGGCAAATATAAAACAAACTTTGCTGTAAAACTAGTTTTAAACATTACCATTTCTAAAGATCACATCAGTGCCTTCATGTTTTTGTTTAGGAACAATCTCAACAGAAACAAAGACTAACATATTTTATTCCTGTTGTAGACTAATACTTTTTGTTTTAACAAAAATCATTTGTAAATATGAATTAACTGTTTATTGGGATGGTTTTCCAACATAAAGGCCAGTTTTAGGTTTAGCTAAAAGTCAAGTTTGTGCCATTGTTTTGTTCATATTTAATGTTATGTAATAATGTCATTATTTTAGCTTTAAAACACTGAAAACTTCAACTTTCATGCTTTATTTTGTAAATCCATCCAGCTCTTGTTTCTGTGAAAAAAATGACATTTTTAAATATTCTTCAAGTATAGCAGACACCTGTAGTTAGGTGTAGTAACTATATAATACTAGTTATTATCCATCCATCATCTTCTTCCCCTTAATCCATGTCTGGGTGGGGGTGGCAGTCAGAGCACCAGCCCCTCACTGATCCTCCTGCAGGTGCTGAGTCCACAGGAGCTGAGATCTTTTCGCGGGGGCTCCAGGCAAAGTGGGGTTAAGTGTCTTGCCCAAGGACACAACAGCAGTCATCAGTGGGAGTCGTGAAGTAGGTCTAATGGTGGGCTTGAACCCACGACCTTCAGGCTCAAAGGCCAAGTATTATACTAGTTATTATACTAGTGATATTAACTAACCACTGCACACAGCACACTTGTTTTTATCCCACAACAACATAAAAACAGCTGATCAGCCCCAAATAAGATTTAAATAATATATTCTTACGTCTGAAACCTGGAGGTTGTGGATTGGTGCGGCTCCAGACCAGATGTTTCTTACAATATTTAATAGTATTTATTACTATTTTATTGTTAAATATTTATACATTGAATGTAAATAATTGAGGCATTTTAAGAATTGTCAGATGTTTTAAAACATGTTTTAAATTAACATTTTAATAAATAAACTGTATAAAAATGTGTTTTTATGAAGTGCATTTGAGAATCCTCGGTTTGTTTCAACACAATGTTTTATATTTATTTGGTAAAAACTTCTCTGACGGTGAAGCTGCACAGGACCACAACAGCGCCACCTGCTGGAGGAGTGCTCTTCGTGTTTCAGCCACTTTCATCCTCACGTCTCCTCCTGGTCTCCTCCTGGTCTCCTCCCGGTCTCCTCCTGGTCTCCTCCTGGTCTCCTCCCGGTCTCCTCCCGGTCTCCTCCTGGGCTCCTCCCGGTCTCCTCCCGGTCTCCTCCTGGGCTCCTCCCGGTCTCCTCCCGGTCTCCTCCTGGGCTCCTCCCGGTCTCCTCCCGGTCTCCTCCTGGTCTCCTCCTGGTCTCTTCCCGGTCTCCTCCCGGTCTCCTCCCGGTCTCCTCCTGGGCTCCTCCCGGTCTCCTCCTGGGCTCCTCCTGGTCTCCTCCCGGTCTCCTCCTGGGCTCCTCCCGGTCTCCTCCTGGTCTCCTCCCGGTCTCCTCCTGGGCTCCTCCCGGTCTCCTCCTGGGCTCCTCCTGGTCTCCTCCCGGTCTCCTCCCGGGCTCCTCCCGGTCTCCTCCCGGTCTCCTCCTGGTCTCCTCCCGGTCTCCTCCCGGTCTCCTCCTGGGCTCCTCCCGGTCTCCTCCCGGTCTCCTCCTGGGCTCCTCCCGGTCTCCTCCCGGTCTCCTCCTGGTCTCCTCCTGGTCTCTTCCCGGTCTCCTCCCGGTCTCCTCCCGGTCTCCTCCCGGTCTCCTCCTGGGCTCCTCCCGGTCTCCTCCTGGGCTCCTCCTGGTCTCCTCCCGGTCTCCTCCTGGGCTCCTCCCGGTCTCCTCCTGGTCTCCTCCCGGTCTCCTCCTGGGCTCCTCCCGGTCTCCTCCTGGGCTCCTCCTGGTCTCCTCCCGGTCTCCTCCCGGGCTCCTCCCGGTCTCCTCCCGGTCTCCTCCTGGTCTCCTCCCGGTCTCCTCCCGGTCTCCTCCTGGTCTCCTCCCGGTCTCCTCCTGGTCTCCTCCCGGTCTCCTCCCGGGCTCCTCCTGGTCTCCTCCTGGTCTCCTCCTGGTCTCCTCCCGGTCTCCTCCTGGTCTCCTCCCGGTCTCCTCCCGGTCTCCTCCCGGTCTCCTCCCGGTCTCCTCCTGGTCTCCTCCTGGTCTCCTCCTGGTCTCCTCCTGGTCTCCTCCCGGTCTCCTCCCGGTCTCCTCCCGGTCTCCTCCTGGTCTCCTCCTGGTCTCCTCCCGGTCCCCTCCTAGTCTCCTCCTGGGTCTCCTCCTGGTCTCCTCCTGGTCTCCTCCTGGTCCCCTCCTGGTCTCCTCCCGGTCTCCTCCCGGGCTCCTCCCGGTCTCCTCCTGGGCTCCTCCTGGGCTCCTCCCGGTCTCCTCCTGGTCTCCTCCCGGTCTCCTCCTGGGCTCCTCCCGGTCTCCTCCTGGGCTCCTCCTGGTCTCCTCCCGGTCTCCTCCCGGGCTCCTCCGGTCTCCTCCCGGTCTCCTCCTGGTCTCCTCCCGGTCTCCTCCCGGTCTCCTCCTGGTCTCCTCCCGGTCTCCTCCCGGTCTCCTCCCGGTCTCCTCCGGGCTCCTCCTGGTCTCCTCCTGGTCTCCTCCTGGTCTCCTCCGGTCTCCTCCTGGTCTCCTCCCGGTCTCCTCCCGGTCTCCTCCCGGTCTCCTCCTGGTCTCCTCCTGGTCTCCTCCCGGTCTCCTCCCGGTCTCCTCCCGGTCTCCTCCCCGGTCTCCTCCCGGTCTCCTCCTGGTCTCCTCCCGGTCTCCTCCCGGTCTCCTCCCGGTCTCCTCCCGGTCTCCTCCCGGTCTCCTCCCGGTCTCCTCCCGGTCTCCTCCTGGGCTCCTCCTGGTCTCCTCCTGGTCTCCTCCTGGTCTCCTCCTGGTCTCCTCCCGGTCTCCTCCTGGTCTCCTCCCGGTCTCCTCCCGGTCTCCTCCCGGTCTCCTCCCGGTCTCCTCCCGGTCTCCTCCTGGGCTCCTCCTGGTCTCCTCCTGGTCTCCTCCTGGTCTCCTCCCGGTCTCCTCCTGGTCTCCTCCCGGTCTCCTCCTGGTCTCCTCCTGGTCCCCTGGGTATAGTTATAGTTTATATTGGGCTCAGTGCCATTAGCACACTTGGGCCTGGATTAGCTCCTTCTGCCATCTGTGAGCATCTGAACTGGACAGGGCCAGTCCCCCACAGACTATGAAACTAAACTAAAGTATTAAAGTCTAAACAGAACATGGAGGCAGATGTTCTCACTTGTTTTCCTTCTGATATAGATTCGTTTTGAAGCGTTTTTCTTCCGTTTCGATAAAAGACAAAGGTTTTTCTTTGTGTTGTATCGTTTCGTTTCCTTGGTAACGTTCTCCTGTCCACGCGGGGTCGCTGCTTACTTCCGCTTTGTCTGACGTTGCGTACGTCACCGTGACGTCACCACATCTCTCCAACGTGGATCTCTGGAGTAAAAAACAGAATCAGAATCAGAATCATTTTTATTGCCAACGTAAGTAACGGGAGGTCACAGACTTGGAAATTGCTTTGGCTCAGTGCAACAGTCAACAACACTGTTAACGTTGTAAGTTCACACGAAAGTCACACATTCTCTCATTTTCACTCAGTTTCACTCAGTTTCACTCAGTTTCACTCAGTTTCACTTTGATTCTTTTAGTTCCAGCTTTGGAGGAAGTTTGACCTCAAACACCAGCAACACCAGCAACACCAGCAACACCAGCAACACCAGCCCCATCCGCGGGAGAGAGCTGCGAACATGAGACTCTCTGAGCTCCTTTCTATCACAGTCTGCATAGTTCTGCTCCTGGGCATCGCTCCCGCAGCCAGGCAGCCGCAGGACGTCCGGTGTGGAGGTGAGTTTCTCTGCGCACAGTGCACACACATCTGTACACACATCTGTACACACATCTGTACACACATCTGTACACACATCTACACACATCTGTACACACATCTGTACACACATCTGTACACACATCTACACACATCTGTACACACATCTGTACACACATCTGTACACACATCTGTACACACATCTGTACACACATCTGTACACACATCTGTACACACATCTGTACACACATCTGTACACACATCTGTACACACATCTACACACATCTGTACACACATCTGTACACACATCTGTACACACATCTACACACATCTGTACACACATCTGTACACACATCTGTACACACATCTGTACACACATCTGTACACACATCTACACACATCTGTACACACATCTGTACACACATCTGTACACACATCTGTACACACATCTACACACATCTGTACACACATCTGTACACACATCTGTACACACATCTGTACACACATCTGTACACACATCTGTACACACATCTACACACATCTGTACACACATCTGTACACACATCTGTACACACATCTACACACATCTGTACACACATCTGTACACACATCTGTACACACATCTGTACACACATCTACACACATCTGTACACACATCTGTACACACATCTGTACACACATCTACACACATCTGTACACACATCTACACACATCTGTACACACATCTGTACACACATCTGTACACACATCTACACACATCTGTACGTCTGTGTGTGACCTTTGGCCGCAGCTTGCAGGGCACTGGTGGATGAGATGGAGTGGGCGATTTCACAAGTAGATCCCAAAAAGACGGTCCAGACCGGGTCGTTCAGGATCAACCCCGACGGGAGTCAGTCCATCAGAGAGGTGAGACTGTGGTGCTATAATATATTTATATATATATATATTATAAACTATGGAACCACAGGAGATGGATTCATCTCATTGAATAGTTCCAACTTCCTCACTCTTTAAAGTCTGGTTTATTGGATGATTTTTCAGACAGAACATTGACAGCTCTGAGCCCAAAGTTTGCAGAAGATTAAACGATTCTAAGACAAGACAGACCTTCATATGTCCCATAAAGTTTCAATAAGACACACAGTCATGTGGTGGTCCATGTGGTGGTCCATGTGGTGGTCCATGTGGTGGTCCATGTGGTGGTCCATGTGGTGGTCCATGTGGTGGTCCATGTGGTGGTCCATGTGGTGGTCCATGTGGTGGTCCATGTGGTGGTCCATGTGGTGGTCCATGTGGTGGTCCATGTGGTGGTCCATGTGGTGGTCCATGTGGTGGTCCATGTGGTGGTCCATGTGGTGGTCCATGTTTTGGTCCATGTTGTATGAATGTTGTGGTCCATGTTTTGGTCCATGTTTTGGTCCATGTTGTATGAATGTTGTGGTCCATGTTTTGGTCCATGTTGTGGTCCATGTTGTATGAATGTTGTGGTCCATGTTGTGGTCCATGTTTTGGTCCATGTTGTATGAATGTTGTGGTCCATGTTGTATGAATGTTGTGGTCCATGTTGTGATGAATGTTGTGGTCCATGTTGTGGTCCATGTTGTATGAATGTTGTGGTCCATGTTGTATGAATGTTGTGGTCCATGTTGTGGTCCATGTATAAATGTATAGTGTGTTGTGTAGGTTCCTCTGGCTCGCTCCGAGGGGAACCTGCTGGACCTGCTGGAGGTGGTTTGTGAGCGGATGGAGGATTATGGAGAAGTGTCGGATTCTTCTGAGAGAAAAACTTACATCAGGATCAAGTCGAGGAGCGGAGACGGTCTGGACCTGTCTGAGGCCACGCTGGACTCCAGGGTCTCGGCCGGACTCAAGTTTGCAGTGAGTCCAGTTCACTTTAATCATTCACACGTTCTATTTGAGGAAGCGCCGTTTAAAGAAGCTATACCCAATTTATTTTCTAATGAGTTCATAAAAATGCTTATTACTACATACAAATTGTATTATAATCCGTAATTTAATTGATAACGTAAGCTCATTGATTCAGCTGTGGATGAACTCAGTAAAAAGTGCTGAGTAGAGACTTAGCGTGACGCCCGCTCTCCTCCAATCACAGAGCGAGGCTGCGTCCTCTAGCCTCTACAGCGCTGCTAAACACAGTAGCATGTTAGCATAAGTGGCTATAACTCCTCTGGCTGTAACTGCAGACACAGCAAAACAGCCCAAACCACACAACAGTGAGGAAGAGAAGAAGCCAGAACATGATCAAAGAAGAAACCAAGCCCTGAACAGAGCTAGCTTACATCGTATCCTCTGGAGAGACTGGTCTATGGGAGAGACCTGCGGGACCGCCTCGGACTATCTACGCTCAGACTATCTGCGCTCGGACTATCTACGCTCGGACTATCTGCGCTCGGACTATCTGCGCTCGGACTATCTACGCTCGGACTATCTACGCTCGGACTATCTACCCTCGGACTATCTACGCTCGGACTATCTACCCTCGGACTATCTACGCTCGGACTATCTACCCTCGGACTATCTACGCTCGGACTATCTACGCTCGGACTATCTACGCTCAGACTATCTACGCTCGGACTATCTACGCTCGGACTATCTACGCTCGGACTATCTACGCTCGGACTATCTACGCTCGGACTATCTACGCTCGGACTATCTACGCTCGGACTATCTACGCTCGGACTATCTACGCTCTGACTATCTACGCTCGGACTATCTACGCTCGGACTATCTACGCTCGGACTATCTACGCTCGGACTATCTACGCTCGGACTATCTACGCTCGGACTATCTACGCTCGGACTATCTACGCTCGGACTATCTGCGCTCGGACTGTCTACGCTCGGACTATCTACGCTCGGACTATCTACGCTCGGACTATCTACGCTCGGACTATCTACGCTCGGACTATCTACGCTCGGACTATCTGCGCTCGGACTATCTCTGCTCGGACTATCTACGCTCGGACTATATACGCTCGGACTATCTACGCTCTGACTATCTACGCTCTGACTATCTACGCTCGGACTATCTACGCTGGGACTATCTACGCTGGGACTATCTACGCTCGGACTATCTACGCTCGGACTATCTACGCTCGGACTATCTACGCTCGGACTATCTACGCTCGGACTATCTACGCTCGGACTATCTACGCTGGGACTATCTACGCTAGGACTATCTACGCTGGGACTATCTACGCTCGGACCATCTACGCTCGGACGCTCGGACTATCTACGCTCGGACTATCTACGCTCGGACTATCTACGCTCGGACTATCTACGCTCGGACTGTCTACGCTCGGACTGTCTACGCTCGGACTGTCTACGCTCTGACTATCTACGCTCTGACTATCTGCGCTCGGACCATCTACGCTCGGACGCTCGGACTATCTACGCTCGGACTATCTACGCTCGGACTATCTACGCTCGGACTATCTGCGCTCGGACTATCTACGCTCGGACTATCTACGCTCGGACTATCTACGCTCTGACTATCTACGCTCTGACTATCTACGCTCGGACTATCTACGCTCGGACTATCTACGCTCTGACTATCTACGCTGGGACTATCTACGCTGGGACTATCTACGCTGGGACTATCTACGCTGGGACTATCTACGCTGGGACTATCTACGCTCGGACTATCTACGCTCGGACTATCTACGCTGGGACTATCTGCGCTCGGACTATCTACGCTCGGACTATCTACGCTCGGACTATCTACGCTGGGACCATCTGCGTTTGGACTATCTCGCTCGGACTATCTACGCTGGGACTATCTACGCTGGGGACTATCTACGCTGGGACTATCTACGCTGGGACTATCTACGCTGGGACTATCTACGCTCGGACTATCTACGCTGGGACTATCTACGCTGGGACTATCTACGCTGGGACTATCTACGCTGGGACTATCTACGCTGGGACTATCTACGCTCGGACTATCTACGCTGGGACTATCTGCGCTCGGACTATCTACGCTCGGACTATCTACGCTCGGACTATCTACGCTCGGACTATCTACGCTGGGACCATCTGCGTTTGGACTATCTACGCTCGGACTATCTACGCTCGGACTGTCTACGCTCGGACTGTCTACGCTCGGACTGTCTACGCTCGGACTGTCTACGCTCGGACTGTCTACGCTCGGACTGTCTACGCTCGGACTGTCTACGCTCGGACTATCTACGCTCGGACTATCTACGCTCGGACTATCTACGCTCTGACTATCTACGCTCGGACTATCTACGCTCGGACTGTCTACGCTCGGACCGTCTACGCTCGGACCATCTACGCTCGGACTATCTACGCTCGGACTATCTACGCTCGGACTATCTACGCTCTGACTATCTACGCTCTGACTATCTACGCTCGGACTATCTACGCTCGGACTATCTGCGCTGGGACTATCTGCGCTGGGACTATCTGCGCTCGGACTATCTACGCTCGGACTATCTACGCTCGAACTATCTACGCTGGGACCATCTGCGTTTGGACTATCTCTCGCTCGGACTGTCTACGCTCGGACTGTCTACGCTCGGACTGTCTACGCTCGGACTGTCTACGCTCGGACTGTCTACGCTCGGACTATCTACGCTCGGACTATCTACGCTCGGACTATCTACGCTCGGACTATCTACGCTCGGACTATCTATGCTCGGACTATCTACGCTCGGACTATCTACGCTCGGACTATCTACGCTCGGACTATCTACGCTCGGACTGTCTACGCTCGGACCGTCTACGCTCGGACCATCTACGCTCTGACTATCTACGCTCTGACTATCTACGCTCTGACTATCTACGCTCTGACTATCTACGCTCGGACTATCTACGCTCGGACTATCTATGCTCTGTCTACATTTGGACATGAAACTAGCAGTAATCTTTCAGTTATATATTTTGTTAGCAGTGCGTTGCTTTTGTGCCATTTCATCAGTGATTGTTGTACAGCTTAAATTGCGCTAATGCTAATGTTAGCTTCAGATTGCAAATACCAGAAGCCTCCGCTTGGTGGAAATGAGAAGCCTCTGAGCGAGTTGGGAGGCGGTATAGCTCCTTTAAGGCCTTAACATCCACAGGTTTATTCACATTTGAAAATATTTTATGAAAAGTACATTTCTGCTGAGCCTTTGTGCTCTCAGTGTTTGGATGTTTTTAATAAACTCAAATTGTCTCAAATTGTAGTGAAAATGTAAGAATCATTCCTAAAATGGGTGTGTCCCTGTGACTTCAGGTTTGTTTGTTTAATTGTTATAAAGTGATAAACTTGGAGTGAAGACGTTCTCATTATTATTCGTTGGATTAAGGTCAAAGTAACGATTTATTTATGTTTATCAGAAAGTGTGTTTAAAATAAATAATTATACAGTGGTCTGTACAAAGACTGTAGAGACAGACTGACAGATACAGACAGACGGATACAGACAGACAGATACAGACAGACGGATACAGACAGACAGATACAGACAGACAGATACAGACAGACAGATACAGACAGACAGATACAGACGGACAGATACAGACGGACAGATACAGACGGACAGATACAGACAGATACAGACAGACAGATACAGACGGACAGATACAGACGGACAGATACAGACGGACGGATACAGACAGACAGATACAGACGGACAGATACAGACGGACAGATACAGACGGACAGATACAGACAGATACAGACAGACAGATACAGACGGACAGATACAGACGGACAGATACAGACGGACAGATACAGACGGACAGATACAGACGGACAGATACAGACGGACGGATACAGACGGACAGATACAGACAGACAGATACAGACGGACAGATACAGACGGACAGATACAGACAGACAGATACAGACAGACAGATACAGACAGACGGATACAGACGGACAGATACAGACGGACAGATACAGACGGACAGATACAGACGGACAGATACAGACGGACAGATACAGACAGATACAGACGGACAGATACAGACGGACAGATACAGACAGACAGATACAGACGGACAGATACAGACGGACAGATACAGACGGACAGATACAGACGGACAGATACAGACAGATACAGACGGACAGATACAGACAGACAGATACAGACGGACAGATACAGACGGACAGATACAGACGGACAGATACAGACAGACAGATACAGACAGACAGATACAGACAGACAGATACAGACAGACAGATACAGACAGACAGATACAGACAGATACAGACAGACAGATACAGACGGACAGATACAGACAGACAGATACAGACAGATACAGACAGAAGGATACAGGCAGATACAGACGGACAGATACAGACAGATACAGACAGACAGATACAGACAGACGGATACAGACAGATACAGACGGACAGATACAGACAGACAGATACAGACAGACGGACAGATACAGACGGACAGATACAGACAGACAGTTACAGACGGACAGATACAGACGGACAGATACAGACGGACAGATACAGACAGACAGTTACAGACGGACAGTTACAGACGGACAGATACAGACGGACAGATACAGACAGACAGATACAGACGGACAGATACAGACAGACAGATACAGACAGACAGATACAGACGGACAGATACAGACGGACAGATACAGACAGACAGATACAGACAGATACAGACGGACAGATACAGACAGACAGATACAGACAGATACAGACAGACAGATACAGACAGACGGATACAGACAGATACAGACGGACAGATACAGACGGACAGATACAGACAGACAGATACAGACAGATACAGACAGACAGATACAGACAGACGGATACAGACAGATACAGACGGACAGATACAGACGGACAGATACAGACAGACAGATACAGACAGACAGATACAGACAGACAGATACAGACGGACAGATACAGACGGACAGATACAGACACAGACAGACAGATACAGACACAGACAGACAGACAGTTACAGACAGACAGATACAGATACAGAAATAGGTGTGTTTTAGTGAATCTTCTTCTTCTTCAGTGTGAGACGATCGTGGAGCAGCACGAGGACGAAATGATCGAGTTTTTCTCCCATGAAATGGAAAACGTCAAAGACCATCTCTGCAGCAGACGCACAGGTGTGTGTGACTTTACACACAGACCCTCTCTGCAGCAGACGCACAGGTGTGTGTGACTTTACACACAGACCCTCTCTGCAGCAGACGCACAGGTGTGTGTGACTTTACACACAGACCCTCTCTGCAGCAGACGCACAGGTGTGTGTGACTTTACACACACAGACCCTCTCTGCAGCAGACGCACAGGTGTGTGTGACTTTACACACAGACCCTCTCTGCAGCAGACGCACAGGTGTGTGTGACTTTACACACAGACCCTCTCTGCAGCAGACGCACAGGTGTGTGTGACTTTACACACAGACCATCTCTGCAGCAGACGCACAGGTGTGTGTGACTTTAGTAAGTAAGTAAGTAAGCTTTATTTATATACCGCCTTTCACAGACCAGAGTCACAAAGCGGTTTACAATTGTAATTTTTTTTTTTTTTTTTTGGGGCATTTGTCCTCTCACTCCACACAGAGATGGGAGCGGGGCCAGTACAGGAGGCGCATGCCAGAACTATTGTACATATTTTTAGTGGTAGGGGAAACCGGAGTACCCGGAGGAAACCTACGCAGGCACGGGGAGAACATGCAAACTCCACTCAGAAAGGCCCTGGTCCGGCCGGGATTCGAACCCAGGACCTTCTTGCTGAAAGGCGAGAGTGCTATCCACTCAGCCACCGTGCTTTACACACAGACCATCTCTGCAGCAGACGCACAGGTGTGTCAGTGGGTGCTAATATGTCGTGTGAGGGAGTTGAACCCATGACAAACAGACTGTTGCTCTTCACACTCTGACTCTGATGATTATTTAGATTAATTTGTGTTTTTTCTGCTCAGATCTCTGTGACCGCGCCCTCAACCTTCCCCACGACGAGCTCTGACACAGGACGGAGGATCTGATTGGTCGATAGAGGATCTGATTGGTCGATAGAAAACAGCCACAAATGTATCGTCAACAATGAATAAAGTTGAATGAGATCCACATGAAACGTTTTAGTGCAGTTAAAAACCTTAAACCTCACGAACCAAAACTAACTCAGTATTTATTGGTGATTCTCTTCAGTTTTCTATTTGTTTTTCTACTTTGTGTTTAATGTATCGTTACTTTGTTCTATCGATGTGTGATGCACAAAAGTCCAGACTTTAGAGAATTAAACAGTTTTTTAAACACAATAAAACATTTATTCTGATGTCAGTGTGTTGTGTCAAATGTTCTGAATCTATCCATCCATCCATCCATCCATCCATCCATCCATCCATGTTCTACCCTTTAATCCATTTCTGGGTCAGGGGGGTGGCAGTCAGAGATGCCACCCAAGTCTCATAGCACCAGCCCCTCACTGACCCTCTGCAGGTGGTGAGTCCACAGGAGGACGGCTGCTCTCTGACTGTGAGCATAGCCTTGACCTTTCAGTGGGGGCTTTGGGCAAAGTGGGGTTAAATGTCTTGCCCAAGGACACAACGACAGCAGACATCAGTGGGAGTCGGTGGAGAAGGTGCAGAGGTGGGAATTGAACCCACGACCTTCAGGCCTGAAGGCCAATGCTCTACCAACTGAGCTACTGTCGCCCTGTTCTGAATCTGAACTTTTAAAAACTCAAATACTTTTGTGCAACTTCTGCATTTACTCCTTTAATCTAATGTTTACTAAGAATATTTATAGTATTCACCGTTTGTTGAAAATGTTTCTTTTGCTGCGATTCAAAAAGAGGAAAATAAATTCAGATGAAACAGGATTTTTATTCACTCTTTATTCAGTTTTCACCGACGACAACTTTCAACTGAACTCAGATTATCAAACGTGAGGAGAGAAAGACAAGTCTCTGCGTCCTTTGCTAAGATTCATCTACAATCAGCTCCAAGGCCTTCAAAACCTTCAGGACCTTCAAAACCTTCAGGACCTTCAAAACCTTCAGGACCTTCAAAACCTTCAGGACCTTCAGGACCTTCAGGACCTTCTTAAAGGCAGTCTCTAATTCTCTGTCTGTTGCAGCTCTGTATAAAACAAATCGACATAAGTTTTATCGCGGGAGTGAACTCGCAGCTCGTTAGTTTCTAAATCTATAACGATGTTGTGTTTCACGCAGATATTTTTGGTGATGTCACTGATTGTTTACGTTCATCACAGATCGTCTGCTTCCTGTTCCTCCGAGATTTGAACCCTCTTCGGTCTCGTCTCGTTCTGCTGCAGTTTCTTGGTCCTCTGTCCACATTTCTCTGGACTCCAGCTCCTCGGTCCACATTTCTCTGGACTCCAGGTCCTCGGTCCACATTTCTCTGGACTCCAGCTCCTCGGTCCACATTTCTCTGGACTCCAGGTCCTCGGTCCACATTTCTCTGGACTCCAGCTCCTCGGTCCACATTTCTCTGGACTCCAGGTCCTCGGTCCACATTTCTCTGGAATCCAGGTCCTCGGTCCACATTTCTCTGGAATCCAGGTCCTCGTCCACGATGGTCCCGTCTGACTCCTGACTCTTGCCGCTGCACCGTGAGTCACTTCGGTCCATGGAATCCTCACATTCTTCTGATGCTGAAAAGTCACTTGATGTTGTGATATTTTCAAACCTATTTAGGAGGCTGTCCTTGTCCCAGGAGTCCGTGAGCTCCTCCTCTTCGTCGTTCTCTGAGTCTGGAGCCGTGTGTTTTCTGATTCGACTGACGGCGTCCCACAGCGACCGTGGGCAATTCCCCTCGTCCTGGTTTTCTCTTGGACAAACGGACGCAGACTGGTCCCAGACGTCTTTAGATGCGAGATTTTCAACTGAAGGACAGTCCAAAAGGGTAAAGTCGGGGTCTCGAGTCGGGGGTTGGAGAAGCTCCAGTTTTGTGTCTGGACTTTGACCATGAGCCTCACGGACGTCTTCCTCTTCGTTCCATTCACTCGGCTCCAAATCTAAGTCAGGACCAGATTCTGACGTTTCTATTTCACTCTTTTGATCCAAAAAACATTGTGTTTCAGGTTGAGCTTCACTGTCGTCCAAAATGACTTGTGTTTCTGAAATTAGTTTAGTCTCGTCCCGGTCTTGTGGGTCTGGATCTGTCCTGATGATTCTCTCCTCGGCACAGACTTCACTTTTCTGTGCATTAACATCTCCTTCTTCTGCAGCAGTGTTAGTTTTGTTAGTCCGAGGGTTCAACTCTCTTAAAACGTCTTCATTTTCAATATTTTCTGAAATCATTTCTTCTTGAGTCAAATTGGTCAGACCCTGGTCTCGCTCAGCTGCAGTATGCTGGACGTCATCATTGGTTCGACTCCCGCCTTCAGTCGCACAGACGCTGGGTTCACATTTCTCCTTCAACTTGTTTTCAGTTTCTTTTGACGTCACCAAAATGTCAACTTCTTGCTTTTGTTCTTTTTCTTCTTTCGTTCCTTGATCCAAAGTCGTTTCCACAGAAGTTTCTCTTTGGGTCGTTTCCCAAACATCAGACTGTTCTTGAATCTCAAAGTCACGGGTTTGGACCTCATCACGACCCACTTCTTTGTTGTGTTTGTTTGGAAACACCTCAGTCGTTGTGCGTTCTTCAGGAGTTGTTGTGTATTCTTCAGGAGTCGTTGTGTGTTCTTCAGGAGTCGTTGTGCGTTCTTCAGGAGTCGTTGTGCGTTCTTCAAGAGTCGTTGTGCGTTCTTTAGGAGTCGTGCGTTCTTTAGGAGTCGTTGCGCGTTCTTCAGAAGTTGTTGTGTGTTCTTTAGGAGTCTTTGTGTGTTCTTTAGGAGTCGTTGTGTGTTCTTTAGGAGTCGTTGTGTGTTCTTTAGGAGTCGTTGTGTGTTCTTCAAGAGTCGTTGTGTGTTCTTTAGGAGTCGTTGTGTGTTCTTCAAGAGTCGTTGTGTGTTCTTTAGGAGTCGTTGTGTGTTCTTCAAGAGTCGTTGTGTGTTCTTTAGGAGTTGTTGTGTGTTCTTCAGAAGTCGTTGTGTGTTCTTCAGGAGTCTCTGAACATGTTGCACTTTGACTCTCTGAGCCCTCGGTGTTGTTGTGGTCCGCTCCTGAGTCTTGGACCGACTCACTGTTGGAGAAGTCTTCACTTTCACACCTTCTCTGCTCTGGACTCTCTGGACTCTCTGGACTCTCGGGACTCTCGGGACTCTCGGGACTCTCGGGACTCTCGGGACTCTCGGGACTCTCGGGACTCTCGGGACTCTCTGGACTCTCTGGACTCTCTGGACTCTCTGGACTCTCGGGACTCTCGGGACTCTCAGGACTCTCTGGACTCTCGGGACTCTCTGGACTCTCTGGACTCTCGGGACTCTCGGGACTCTCGGGACTCTCGGTCTGTAAATGTGGATCAGTGAAAACGTTACTTTGAATACTTTCCAAAATGCTTTCATCTTTTCCTTCTTCGCTCGATTCAAACTTATTTGAACGATCTTTTGAATCTTCTAAATCTGTCTCTTTGCATTTTTCATTTCTCATTTCAACAATGGATCCTTCTTCAACATCGGCTCCAACTGTTGAACTTTTAATCTCAATTTCTGTTTTTACATTATTTACTTTATTTTCTTTGAACTCAGCGACTTCTCCAAAGTCCATCGCTTCAAAACTAGTCACGTTTAACTGTTGCAGATTTTCACTTTTACTTTTGTCAGACTCCACGTCTTTTGGTTCAGTAAATTCTTCCAAATCCAAACCGTCTTGTTGTTCTTCCTCAGGTTCCTGCAGCTCTAATGTTCTGTTTGCTTGTTCTTCCAGTGCTTCTGGATTAGTTTTCTCCAAACCTGTGTTTTCCTGTTTGCACAGTTCAGCCTCGACCTCTGGATTCTCTTCATCTTTAGGACAGTTTTCTGAATTCGGATTCAAAACGTGTTCCGTCTTTGGTTGTTTTAATAACTCAGTTTTGACTAAAACACACGTGGGCTCATCCAGAAAGGCTTCGTCCTCGATTGAAGAGGTCTGACTTTCTGTGTCAGCTTTGCTTCTGGTTTTTGAGTATGTTTCTTGATCCAGAATCGTCTCTTTTGAGTAAGTTGTAGCTGAAGGATCTGTGTCCAAACTGTTTGTGAAACTCGGTCGTCTCCATAATGGGAATTTGGAAGCCAGTTTTCCAACTGTTGAACCCTCAGTTGGTTTTGGCACATTCTTCTCTGCCATTTTGGTCAAAGCCTCTTTACAAATGGGAATGGCTTGTAGTTTAGAGAACGAACTTCTGACATGTTTTGTAGATGTTGGAACTCTGAAATCTACTTCGTCTGCGAGCTTTACCGGCTTCTGCAGAGCATTTAGTGAACGCTGCAGGTTCTCTGGCTCTGGGTCAGCGTTTCGTGACACCAGACAGAAAATGGTCAAACCTCCAGCTTTTTGGTTCAGTTGAAACTTTCTACCTTCAATAACTCTGGCTGCTTCACTGCTGGAACCCTTTGGATCCACGTCTGCTGCACATTTTTCAAAAAGCTGTTTTTCTGTCTTTCTAAGAACTTGTGGCAACTCACAGCTTTCTTTTCCATATCTTTGTTGTAAAACATTTGGAGATTGGACCCTGTACGGGGGCGGGGCGCTGTAATGCGGCGGGTGGTGGTAGAACTTGGTTTTATAAGAGATCGTGTCCATGTTTTGGCCGGGTGGACTGTGGTCCAAAGCTTGTCTGCTCGCTGAGCCTCCTGATGTAAATTGATGCATATTTCCGTCCTGCTTTTCTCTTGAGTCCGTGGGCTCTCGCAGGCCGCCCCTGAGCTCCGCCTCCATCCGCCTCCGTCTGGGCAGTGAGTGGCTGTAGCGCAGTGCCCACGCCTCTAGCTCCCTGAAGCTGTCGCTCCTCTTGGTTCTGTCCCGTCTGTAGAGCTCAGAGTGGGAGGACCAGACTCCGGCCTGAGCCCCTCTCTCCTGGGGCTCCAGAGGGAAGGCTCCGTGGGCTCCGTGGTCGAGGGTAAAAGGAAACTGAGATGTTGCCGTAGTCTCTGGGTAAGACCAGTTTGGGACGTCCCGCTGAGACCAGTAGTGTCCCGTCTCCATGGTGCCCCCATGGTTCTCCTCACAGTGCTCTGGATGAAGACGTCTGTCACAGCTGAAAGCAGAAAGCAGAAGGTCTTAGGTTCAACTCCCTGTGACGACGATAGAAACACTTCTGTCTCTTTGGTCACAGACACTGACGATCACAGACACTGAGGGTCACAGACACTGACGATCACAGACACTGACGGTCACAGACACTGGCGGTCACATACACTGACGGTCACAGACACTGACGATCACAGACACTGACGGTCACAGACACTGGCGGTCACATACACTGACGATCACAGACACTGATGGTCACAGACACTGACGGTCACAGACACTGACAATCACAGACACTGACAATCACAGACACTGACGGTCACAGACACTGACGGTCACAGACACTGATGGTCACAGACACTGACGGTCACAGACACTGACGATCACAGACACTGAGGGTCACAGACACTGACGGTCACAGACACTGACGATCACAGACACTGACGATCACAGACACTGACGGTCACAGACACTGACGATCACAGACACTGACAATCACAGACACTGACGGTCACAGACACTGACGATCACAGACACTGACGGTCACAGACACTGACGATCACAGACACTGACGATCACAGACACTGACAATCACAGACACTGACGGTCACAGACACTGATGGTCACAGACACTGATGGTCACAGACACTGACGGTCACAGACACTGACAATCACAGACACTGACGGTCACAGACACTGACGGTCACAGACACTGACGGTCACAGACACTGACGGTCACAGACACTGACGATCACAGACACTGACGGTCACAGACACTGAGGGTCACAGACACTGATGGTCACAGACACTGACGATCACAGACACTGACAGTCACAGACACTGACGATCACAGACACTGACGGTCACAGACACTGACGATCACAGACACTGCCGATCACAGACACTGCCGGTCACAGACACTGACGATCACAGACACTGACAGTCACAGACACTGACGATCACAGACACTGACGATCACAGACACTGCCGGTCACAGACACTGACGGTCACAGACACTGACGATCACAGACACTGACAGTCACAGACACTGACGGTCACAGACACTGACGATCACAGACACTGACGATCACAGACACTGACGGTTTATGACGATCACAGACACTGACGGTCACAGACACTGACGGTTTATGACGATCACAGACACTGACGGTCACAGACACTGACGGTCACAGACACTGACGGTCACAGACACTGACGGTCACAGACACTGACGATCACAGACACTGACGGTCACAGACACTGACGATCACAGACACTGACGATCACAGACACTGACGGTTTATGACGATCACAGACACTGACGGTCACAGACACTGACGGTTTATGACGATCACAGACACTGACAGTCACAGACACTGACAGTCACAGACACTGCCGGTCACAGACACTGACGATCACAGACACTGACGATCACAGACACTGACGGTTTATGACGATCACAGACACTGACGGTCACAGACACTGACGGTTTATGACGATCACAGACACTGACGGTCACAGACACTGACGGTCACAGACACTGACGGTCACAGACACTGACGATCACAGACACTGACGGTCACAGACACTGACGGTCACAGACACTGACGGTTGAAAGTGTTTAAATCTGACGTTAAACTGTTCAGTTTATGAAGCACAAAAATCAGTTACTTTTATAAAACCTACTGCTGTTAAAGTAAATAACATCAGAACCTACTGTTGTTAAAGTAAATAACATCAGAACCTACTGTTGTTAAAGTAAATAACATCAGAACCTACTGCTGTTAAAGTAAATAACATCAGAACCTACTGTTGTTAAAGTAAATAACATCAGAACCTACTGCTGTTAAAGTAAATAACATCAGAACCTACTGCTGTTAAAGTAAATAACATCAGAACCTACTGTTAAAGTAAATAACATCAGAACCTACTGTTGTTAAAGTAAATAACATTAGAACCTACTGTTGTTAAAGTAAATAACATCAGAACCTACTGTTGTTAAAGTAAATAACATCAGAACCTACTGTTGTTAAAGTAAATAACATCAGAACCTACTGCTGTTAAAGTAAATAACATCAGAACCTACTGTTGTTAAAGTAAATAACATCAGAACCTACTGTTGTTAAAGTAAATAACATCAGAACCTACTGCTGTTAAAGTAAATAACATCAGAACCTACTGTTGTTAAAGTAAATAACATCAGAACCTACTGTTGTTAAAGTAAATAACATCAGAACCTACTGCTGTTGAAGTAAATAACATCAGAACCTACTGTTGTTAAAGTAAATAACATCAGAACCTACTGTTGTGTGAGGCTCCGAGAGTGAAGAGTGTGGAGCTGTCTGTGCCGAGGTCTGAGCGTCCAACGGTCCATCTGCACTGCTCCAGATCAAGCATATACATTTAGATTATATATATATATATATATATATATATATAATTAGTTATATATATATATATATAGAACAAAGTGATGAGGAGTAAATACCGTCAGAGCGAGCGGCGCCGCTGCTTCTGTTGTTGTTGGAGATAAGCCACGTTTAAAGAGCTGCGAGAGATACTCCCCCTGGACTGTCATGAACACTGTCATGAACACTGTCATGAACACTGTTATTAACACTGTCATGAACACTGTCATTAACACTGTCATGAACACTGTCATGAACACTGCATGAACACTGTCATGAACACTATTATTAACACTGTCATTAACACTGTCATGAACAATGCCATGAACACTGCCATGAACACTGCCATGAACACTGTCATGAACACTGTCATGAACACTGTCATGAACACTGTCATGAACACTGTCATGAACACTGTCATGAACACTGTCATGCACACTGTCATGAACACTGTCATGCACACTGTCATGAACACTGTCATGCACACTGTCATGAACACTGTCATGAACACTGTTATTAACACTGTTATTAACACTGTCATGCACACTGTCATGAACATTGCCATGAACACTGTCATGAACACTGTCATGAACACTGTCATGAACACTGTCATGCACACTGTCATGCACACTGTCATGAACACTGTTATTAACACTGTCATTAACACTGTCATGAACACTGTCATGAACACTGTTATTAACACTGTCATTAACACTGTTATTAACGATGTCTCTAACACACACACACACTAACACACACACACACACTAACACAGAGAGAGAGCTGTGTGTAGCTGATGCAGAGGGAGCAGGGATCAGGCCCGAGCTCCTCTTTCTTCAAACCCCTGCAGCGGAACAAACAGGATTTTCCTCTGAACAGAAACCTGTGATCAGCAGCGACTGAAAGGACCGGCTTTGGACCTGGCTTTGGACCGGGCTTTGGACCGGGCTTTGGCTCCAGCAGCAACGTCACCATCAGCAACTTTCAATGGTTGGTATCGTCCTGGTCCCACCCAAGACCAGAACCAGGACCAGAATCAGACCAAGTCCTCCGGTCCCGCTCCAGAACCTGTGCCATCAGAGCCATGAAGCGGTTTAGAACGTTCTGGAAACAGCAGCGAGTCCTGAGTGTCTCTGAAACCTCCACACACCAGACTCCTGCTGAGGGGGACGTGTCTTGCCTAAGGACACAACGTGCAGGTTCGTGTAACACTGTTTGTGAATCGATAAAAAGTGAATGAAACAGACTCAGTTTAAAAGTTTAATCAAATGTTTAAACACAAACAAACAATTAAATATTCACAAATAAATAAACTAAATGAACCTGACTCCATGAGATCTGCAGATGTGGAGAGCGCTCCACCGCTGCCGGTCAGAGGTCAGTGTTGGAACCACCGCCCTACAGACGTACTGTAGGTTTGATGGTGTCTGTTACTGGTCACTATGAGTACTAAAGTATAGGTTTGATGGTCTCTGTTACTGGTCACTATGAGTACTAAAGTATAGGTTTGATGGTGTCTGTTACTGGTCACTATGAGTACTAAAGTACACTGTAAGAGAATGCCCAACATACAGCTCTTTTAAAAATCAACTAAAACACCATTTTAATGTAAATCAGTTCCGCAGGACCACAGCAGGACCACAGCAGGACCGCAGCAGGACCACAGCAGGACCGCAGCAGGACCGCAGCAGGACCGCAGCAGGACCTCAGCAGGACCGCAGCAGGACCGCAGCAGGACCAGAGCAGGACCAGAGCAGGACCGCAGCAGGACCGCAGCAGGACCAGAGCAGGACCACAGCAGGACCGCAGCAGGACCAGAGCAGGACCACAGCAGGACCACAGCAGGACCAGAGCAGGACCGCAGCAGGACGGCAGCAGGACCGCAGCAGGACCACAGCAGGACCTAAACTAACCCACTTCTCTCTGACTCAGACGCTTCTCGAGGACAAACAACATTATTGAGAAACTCAAGAATGCACCAAAATAAAAACCAAAATCTTCCTTTTGTTCCATATTTTCTGGTTCTAACTGTTTAGAAACTGTCGATCCTTCTGCTCTAGGTCCACAGAGCAGCCGTGTAGATGTTGATGTTCTGCTCTAGGTCCACAGAGCAGCCGTGTAGATGTTGATGTTCTGCTCTAGGTCCACAGAGCAGCCGTGTAGATGTTGATGTTCTGCTCTGGGTCTTGCCGCAGCAGCTCCACCTGGAACTCTCGCCGCAGGTACTGATCATAAAACGTGTGCGTCATGTGTTCGCGTCTCATCTTGGAGCAGAGCAGGAGCAGCGTGGAGCGGCCGCAGAGGTGCAGCAGCGTGTCCAGCAGAGACGGGAACGTGTGGGGGAGGTACACGATGTCTGCCCCCAGCACCAGGTCCCACTGCGGGGGGAACACATGCTGGTCCTCACCCCAGGACAGAGGCCGCACTGCGGGGGTCAGCCTCCAGCCACCAGGGGGCGCATTAGCACTCACATTATGCTGCAGCTGAGGCAGGACCCGGGGCAGGTCTGTGAGGGTCACGGCTGCGCCTGGAACCACAGAGCAACGCTTTATTATTATTATTAATATTATTGTTATTGTTACTATTGTTACTATTGTTAGGATTAGAGAGTGATTTGGCCAAACTGCAGGACTGTACGCAGACTCTGATGACTCCATGTTATGACTCTGATGTGACTGTCTCTTTGTGACACGTATGTCTTTCCATGTGTGACGTGACAATGACTATATAAACTGTGTACTGCCTTTATTCTGTCTGAGAGAAAGAAACAAAAGAAACCATTGGAACTTGAGAGAAACTTAAATAAACTTCCAGAGTTTCACCACGATCCGTCTCTGTCTGCTTCATCCCTGACACTAACATTATTATTATTATTATTATTATTATTATTACATTAGTTAGAGATGCACTGATCTGGAACCAACACAAGACCATGGGTAGGACCATGGGTAGGACCATGGGTAGGACCATGGGTAGGACCATGGGTAGGACCATGGGTAGGACCATACGTACCCAGGCGTGCAGCACAGATTCCCACCAGTCCAGTTCCAGATCCCAGTTCAATCACTCGTTTTCCTTTTAGCTCCAAACTCTGCAGGAACTCACTCAACTGTACAGCCTCAGAACCACAGAACAGGTACAATAAGACACAAGTATATACTGTAAATACAGACACATATATATACATATATATTAACGGCTTATTAACCGAGCGCGAGGTCTATCAGACTGAGCCTTAATGTACAGACCGAGCCTTAACGTACAGACCGAGCCTTAATGTACAGACCGAGCCTTAATGCACAGACCGAGCCTTAATGTACAGACCGAGCCTTAATGCTCAGACCGAGCCTTAATGCACAGACCGAGCCTTAATGCACAGACCGAGCCTTAATGCTCAGACCGAGCCTTAATGCACAGACCGAGCCTTAATGCACAGACCGAGCCTTAATGCACAGACCGAGCCTTAATGCACAGACCGAGCCTTAATGCACAGACCGAGCCTTAATGCTCAGACCGAGCCTTAATGTACAGACCGAGCCTTAATGTACAGACCGAGCCTTAATGCACAGACCGAGCCTTAATGCACAGACCGAGCCTTAATGTACAGACCGAGCCTTAATGCACAGACCGAGCCTTAATGCACAGACTGAGCCTTAATGTACAGACCGAGCCTTAATGTACAGACCGAGCCTTAATGCACAGACCGAGCCTTAATGTACAGACCGAGCCTTAATGCACAGACCGAGCCTTAATGCTCAGACCGAGCCTTAATGTACAGACCGAGCCTTAATGCACAGACCGAGCCTTAATGTACAGACCGAGCCTTAATGTACAGACCGAGCCTTAATGTACAGACCGAGCCTTAATGTACAGACCGAGCCTTAATGCACAGACCGAGCCTTAATGCTCAGACCGAGCCTTAATGTACAGACCGAGCCTTAATGTACAGACCGAGCCTTAATGCACAGACCGAGCCTTAATGCACAGACCGAGCCTTAATGCACAGACCGAGCCTTAATGCACAGACCGAGCCTTAATGTACAGACCGAGCCTTAATGCACAGACCGAGCCTTAATACACAGACCGAGCCTTAATGTACAGACCGAGCCTTAATGCACAGACTGAGCCTTAATGCACAGACCGAGCCTTAATGCACAGACCGAGCCTTAATGCACAGACCGAGCCTTAATGCACAGACTGAGCCTTAATGCACAGACCGAGCCTTAATGTACAGACCGAGCCTTAATGCACAGACCGAGCCTTAATGTACAGACCGAGCCTTAATGCACAGACCGAGCCTTAATGCACAGACCGAGCCTTAATGTACAGACCGAGCCTTAATGCACAGACCGAGCCTTAATGCACAGACTGAGCCTTAATGCACAGACTGAGCCTTAATGCACAGACCGAGCCTTAATGTACAGACCGAGCCTTAATGCACAGACCGAGCCTTAATGTACAGACCGAGCCTTAATGCACAGACCGAGCCTTAATGTACAGACCGAGCCTTAATGCACAGACTGAGCCTTAATGCACAGACCGAGCCTTAATGCACAGACTGAGCCTTAATGCACAGACCGAGCCTTAATGCACAGACTGAGCCTTAATGCACAGACCGAGCCTTAATGCACAGACCGAGCCTTAATGTACAGACCGAGCCTTAATGCACAGACCGAGCCTTAATGTACAGACCGAGCCTTAATGTACAGACCGAGCCTTAATGTACAGACCGAGCCTTAATGCACAGACCGAGCCTTAATGTACAGACCGAGCCTTAATGTACAGACCGAGCCTTAATACACAGACCGAGCCTTAATGCACAGACCGAGCCTTAATGCACAGAGTGAGCCTTAATGCACAGACCGAGCCTTAATGCTCAGACCGAGCCTTAATGCTCAGACCGAGCCTTAATGCACAGACCGAGCCTTAATGCACAGACAGAGCCTTAATGCACAGACCGAGCCTTAATGCACAGACCGAGCCTTAATGTACAGACCGAGCCTTAATGCACAGACCGAGCCTTAATGTACAGACCGAGCCTTAATGTACAGACCGAGCCTTAATGTACAGACCGAGCCTTAATGCACAGACCGAGCCTTAATGCACAGACCGAGCCTTAATGCACAGACCGAGCCTTAATGCACAGACCGAGCCTTAATGTACAGACCGAGCCTTAATGCACAGACCGAGCCTTAATGCACAGAGTGAGCCTTAATGCACAGACCGAGCCTTAATGCTCAGACCGAGCCTTAATGCTCAGACCGAGCCTTAATGCACAGACCGAGCCTTAATGCACAGACAGAGCCTTAATGCACAGACCGAGCCTTAATGCTCAGACCGAGCCTTAATGTACAGACCGAGCCTTAATGCTCAGACCGAGCCTTAATGCACAGACCGAGCCTTAATGCACAGACAGAGCCTTAATGCACAGACCGAGCCTTAATGCACAGACCGAGCCTTAATGCACAGACCGAGCCTTAATGCACAGACAGAGCCTTAATGTACAGACCGAGCCTTAATGCTCAGACCGAGCCTTAATGCACAGACCGAGCCTTAATGCACAGACCGAGCCTTAATGCACAGACCGAGCCTTAATGTACAGACCGAGCCTTAATGCACAGACTGAGCCTTAATGCACAGACCGAGCCTTAATGCACAGACCGAGCCTTAATGCACAGACCGAGCCTTAATGTACAGACCGAGCCTTAATGTACAGACCGAGCCTTAATGTACAGACCGAGCCTTAATGCACAGACCGAGCCTTAATGCACAGACCGAGCCTTAATGCACAGACCGAGCCTTAATGCTCAGACCGAGCCTTAATGTACAGACCGAGCCTTAATGCTCAGACCGAGCCTTAATGTACAGACCGAGCCTTAATGCACAGACCGAGCCTTAATGCACAGACCGAGCCTTAATGCACAGACCGAGCCTTAATGCACAGACCGAGCCTTAATGAACAGACCGAGCCTTAATGCACAGACCGAGTCGTGGCGAGGTTAATAAATGTTTTATTATATGACTCTCGTCTGTGTCCAATGCTTTTGAGATATTTGTGAAGTATGTTCATGTCCGACTTGGTTTTGTGTGATACGGACAGATTGTCATGGTAACGGTCCGAGATGGGAAAATATCAGACCGCAAATCAACCAATCAGAGCACGCGTACGGTCCAAGTCATATAATAAATATATATATATGTGTATATATATATATATATGTATGTATATATATGTATATATGTATAATGTATATTTATATGTCTACCGAGTCCCAGACTGCTGCAGAGACCCCCAGGTCTCCCCCGAACCTCTGCCTGATGAGCAGGTCCTGTCCTCCCACTCTGTAAACACTGTCGTTGGAGAAAGTCTCTTCAAAAAGACAAACTTCTGCTGGAAATGGGTTTTCTGGGTTTTCTGTTTCTTCTTCCATGTCTGGTGTAAACAGCCTCAGGTCTGACCATAGACTGTAAAGAACTGTTTCCAGGTCACACGCTCAGTTCTGTCAAAGCAAAGCTTTATAAAAACATATAAATCCAAAGGTTTCCTGCTGAATCCACTGGCTCTGGACTGTTTCTGGGTCGTTATGGATTATATCATGTGTAAAAAGTGCCTTGGTTTTAGTTTGAAAAGTATGAACGCTACGTTTCCGGGTTGACCAAAAATATAAACAAAAGTAGAAGTTTCTTACGCATTTTCTGATACCTGTAAAAGTGTCATAATCCAGACACAACATGGTATAAGGAAAGAAGATTCATAAAATGTATAAGTTTAGGACAGGTCAGATCTGTGAGAGGCGAGCTTCTTCACATGCTTAAAAGACCGTCACTACATTTCCCATCATGCACCTGTTAGGGTTGTAGTTCCCAGGGGCCTCCCGTGTCCAGAGCTGTGTGCGTCTGTGCGACGTGAGTTTTGTGTTTTTAATGTTGTTCAAAGTATTTACCTTTATTTCCAGCGTGTATAGTTTAGACATTTATCTTTCTCTGTTAAAGCTTTAGAGTTAGTTTCTCATCTGTAGTTAGAGCACCCCCTTGTGGGCTGTGGTTGTAACTCCACTCATTCATTACCAGTGTCTGTGAGTCTAACAGGCTATTTCTATCACCTTCATCCCCTTCCTCACCTTCATCACCTTCATCCCCTTCCTCACCTTCATCCCCTTCCTCACCTTCATCCCCTTCCTCACCTTCATCACCTTCATCCCCTTCCTCACCTTCATCCCCTTCCTCACCTTCATCCCCTTCCTCACCTTCATCACCTTCATCCCCTTCCTCCCCTTCCTCACCTTCATCCCCTTCCTCACCTTCATCACCTTCATCCCCTTCCTCACCTTCATCCCCTTCCTCACCTTCATCACCTTCATCCCCTTCCTCCCCTTCCTCACCTTCATCCCCTTCCTCCCCTTCCTCACCTTCATCCCCTTCATCACTTTCATCCCCTTCATCACCTTCCTCCCCTTCCTCACCTTCATCCCCTTCCTCCCCTTCCTCACCTTCATCCCCTTCATCACTTTCATCCCCTTCATCACCTTCCTCCCCTTCCTCACCTTCATCCCCTTCCTCACCTTCATCACCTTCATCCCCTTCCTCACCTTCATCACCTTCATCCCCTTCCTCACCTTCATCCCCTTCCTCACCTTCATCACCTTCATCCCCTTCCTCACCTTCATCCCCTTCCTCACCTTCATCACCTTCATCCCCTTCCTCCCCTTCCTCACCTTCATCCCCTTCCTCCCCTTCCTCACCTTCATCCCCTTCATCACCTTCATCCCCTTCATCACCTTCCTCCCCTTCCTCACCTTCATCCCCTTCCTCCCCTTCCTCACCTTCATCCCCTTCATCACTTTCATCCCCTTCATCACCTTCCTCCCCTTCCTCACCTTCATCACCTTCCTCACCTTCATCCCCTTCCTCACCTTCATCACCTTCATCCCCTTCCTCACCTTCATCCCCTTCCTCACCTTCATCACCTTCATCCCCTTCCTCCCCTTCATCCCATTCATCACCTTCATCCCCTTCATCACCTTCCTCCCCTTCATCACTTTCATCCCCTTCCTCACCTTCATCACCTTCATCCCCTTCCTCACCTTCATCCCCTTCCTCACCTTCATCACCTTCATCCCCTTCCTCACCTTCATCCCCTTCCTCACCTTCATCACCTTCATCCCCTTCCTCACCTTCATCCCCTTCCTCACCTTCATCACCTTCATCCCCTTCCTCCCCTTCCTCACCTTCATCCCCTTCCTCACCTTCATCACCTTCATCCCCTTCCTCCCCTTCCTCACCTTCATCCCCTTCATCACCTTCATCCCCTTCATCACCTTCCTCACCTTCATCCCCTTCCTCACCTTCATCACCTTCATCCCCTTCCTCCCCTTCCTCACCTTCATCCCCTTCCTCCCCTTCCTCACCTTCATCCCCTTCCTCCCCTTCATCCCATTCATCACCTTCATCCCCTTCATCACCTTCCTCCCCTTCATCACTTTCATCCCCTTCCTCACCTTCATCACCTTCATCCCCTTCCTCACCTTCATCCCCTTCCTCACCTTCATCACCTTCATCCCCTTCCTCACCTTCATCCCCTTCCTCACCTTCATCACCTTCATCCCCTTCCTCACCTTCATCCCCTTCCTCACCTTCATCACCTTCATCCCCTTCCTCACCTTCATCCCCTTCCTCACCTTCATCACCTCATCCCCTTCCTCCCCTTCCTCACCTTCATCCCCTTCCTCCCCTTCCTCACCTTCATCCCCTTCATCACTTTCATCCCCTTCATCACCTTCCTCCCCTTCCTCACCTTCATCCCCTTCCTCACCTTCATCACCTTCATCCCCTTCCTCACCTTCATCCCCTTCCTCACCTTCATCACCTTCATCCCCTTCCTCACCTTCATCCCCTTCCTCACCTTCATCACCTTCATCCCCTTCCTCCCCTTCCTCACCTTCATCCCCTTCATCACCTTCCTCACCTTCATCCCCTTCCTCACCTTCATCACCTTCCTCCCCTTCCTCACCTTCATCCCCTTCCTCCCCTTCATCCCCTTCCTCCCCTTCCTCACCTTCATCCCCTTCCTCCCCTTCCTCCCCTTCATCCCCTTCCTCCCCTTCCTCACCTTCATCCCCTTCCTCCCCTTCCTCACCTTCATCCCATTCATCACTTTCATCCCCTTCATCACTTTCATCCCCTTCATCACCTTCATCCCCTTCATCACCTTCCTCCCCTTCATCCCCTTCATCACCTTCATCCCCTTCATCACCCACCGTGTAACAGCCGTTTACGCTCCTCAGCTTTAGACCCTTCAACCCATTCATATGAAACCATAAACCTCTCGATGCATCATCTTTGTCTGCAGCGTACCTGTGCTCTCCTCTACGTCTGCAGCGTACCTGTGCTCTCCTCTATGTCTGCAGCGTACCTGTGCTCTCCTGTACGTCTGCAGCGTACCTGTGCTCTCCTCTACGTCTGCAGCGTACCTGTGCTCTCCTCTACGTCTGCAGCGTACCTGTGCTCTCCTCTACATCTGCAGCGTACCTGTGCAGTGTACCTGTGCTCTCCTCTACGTCTGCAGCGTACCTGTGCAGTGTACCTGTGCTCTCCTCTACGTCTGCAGCGTACCTGTGCTCTCCTCTACGTCTGCAGCGTACCTGTGCTCTCCTCTACGTCTGCAGCGTACCTGTGCTCTCCTCTACGTCTGCAGCGTACCTGTGCTCTGTTGTCGGTCGTATCCACATTCACAGATATATTTATTATTTTCTCTTTAATAACTTACACTTTTATGACAGCGGTTCTTTGACCTTGAGTTTCTCAAACCAGTGACGCTCAGACTCTGGGTTTATTTAAACGATCTTCTCAGTTTGTTCCAGACTCTTCACATCAAAGACAATGATTCAAACGCCTCGTCCACGTCACGGACTGTCATGGTCTGGTCCATCGGACCATGATGAAGGGAGGTTTTGGTCAGTCTCTGGAGGGTCTGAAGACGGTCTAATCCAAACCCACAGACATTATGTTTATGTGACCAGAGCCATCTTTAGACTGAGGTTTTACACATTTAGATTTTGACAAACATTGGTACCAAAGAGTTTTAAATCAGGTAAATGAGAAAAGAGGAGATTAATGTCCTTCATTTACTTTGAAAACCTTAAAGTATTAAGTTTATATGTTGTGTTTTAGGTGATAAAGGGCCAGAGTCATGTTCCGTCTCTTCAGGATCTGGATCTCCTTAAATAGAATAAAAGTGTCTGACGTGGCTCTGCGGCTGAAAGAACCTGACGTCACACTTTCTCTACGACCTCACACTTCAACAAAATAAATAGTTTTATAAAGACAGTAGTATTACATCCATATCTCATCAATGTGCAAACTGCAAGAAGTTCAAAGGACCAACACCAGGGGGCGCCCTCCAAGGACTGGATACTTTCTCTTTCAGACGCTTGGTCTCGGATAATCTTTAGAGCAGCACAGATCAAAGCTGGTCCTCCACATCATGATGCTTTGATAAATCAAAAACACAGACGATTCTAATCCATAAAACTCCAAACGTTCACAAAGGAGCTGTGCCTGGATTTACAGCTTTGTGAAAACCGTGGAAAAATGTGAGAAAAATGGAGCTAAGGAGAAAAGAAGTCAGTCTTTCCATCTTCTACCACCAGATGGAGCTCTTTCATTACTGTCAACATCAAACATGGACAGAAGCGTTACACTGGAGTCCCTTCAGGCTCCAAGTGTCTGAGATGAAGCCGTTGGCAGACAGGAGCAGAAGAAGAGGAGCAGAGGAGGAGGAGCAGAGGAGCAGAGGAAGAGGAGCAGAGGAAGAGGAGCAGAGGAGCAGAGGAAGAGGAGCAGAGGAAGAGGAGCAGAGGAGGAGGAGCAGAGGAGGAGGAGCAGAGGAGCAGGAGAAGAGGAGGAGGAGCAGAGGAAGAGGAGCAGAGGAAGAGGAGCAGAGGAGGAGGAGCAGAGGAGGAGGAGCATGGGAAGAGGAGCAGAGGAGGAGGAGCAGAGGAAGAGGAGCAGAGGAAGAGGAGCAGAGGAGGAGGAGCAGAGGAAGAGGAGCAGAGGAAGAGGAGCAGAGGAGGAGGAGCAGAGGAAGAGGAGCAGAGGAAGAGGAGCAGAGGAGGAGGAGCAGAGGAAGAGGAGCAGAGGAGGAGGAGCAGAGGAAGAGGAGCAGAGGAAGAGGAGCAGAGGAAGAGGAGCAGAGGAGGTGGAGCACAGGAAGAGGAGCAGAGGAAGAAGAGCAAAGGAGGAGCAGAGGAAGAAGAGCAAAGGAGGAGGAGCAGAGGAAGAAGAGCAAAGGAGGAGGATGGAGATGATTTGACAAAAACAATTTACAAGAAAAGGTGGAATAAAATCTCAAGTACAGCTCCTTTAGAATGAAAACAGTTTTTCAGCAGAAACTAAAGCTATAATTTAGTCCTGGGCCGTGGATTCAGACACGACTCTCTCCGTCTTTGAAACAGAAAAGGTCTCGATGCTTCGTGGGAACGTGGGAAGTTTCTGGTTGATAAAGTTTTCCTTCAATAGAATCACACAGAAGCACCACAAACCAACACGACAGAACGGCGGCGCCACACGACAGAACGGCGGCGCCACACGGACAGAACGGCGGCGCCACACGACAGAACGGCGGCGCCACACGGACAGAACGGCGGCGCCACACGACAGAACGGCGGCGCCACACGACAGAACGGCGGCGCCACACGGACAGAACGGCGGCGCCACACGACAGAACGGCGGCGCCACACGGACAGAACGGCGGCGCCACACGGACAGAACGGCGGCGCCACACGACAGAACGGCGGCGCCACACGGACAGAACGGCGGCGCCACACGACAGAACGGCGGCGCCACACGGACAGAACGGCGGCGCCCACACGGACAGAACGGCGGCGCCACACGACAGAACGGCGGCGCCACACGGACAGACGGCGGCGCCACACGGACAGAATGGCGGCGCCACACGACAGAACGGCGGCGCCACACGGACAGAACGGCGGCGCCACACGGACAGAACGGCGGCGCCATGATTAGAATTTAGTCCAAAACAGGATCAGTATCAACACGACCACGATGACGAACAGGATCAAGATAACCAACATCTTCCTGTTCTTCTTCTGGTGCTGCTCGGCCTGAAACAGACAAACACCAGAAACATCAGACCAGCGCTGGAACAAACACCAGAAACATCAGACCAGCGCTGGAACAAACACCAGAAACATCAGACCAGCGCTGGAACAAACACCAGAAACATCAGACCAGCGCTGGAACAAACACTGGTGTTACCTTCTGTAACTGTTTTAAGCCTTCGTCTGTTTTGACACACGCTTGTTCCACGTTGAAGTCGATTCTGTCCAGGACTGTTCCCTAAAACAGAAGAAGAAGTTTTTAAATCTCTCAAAGTACCATTTACTATCATCACCCGGATTTATATACATACATACATAAATAAATATATTATATTATATTATACGAGCGACAGTAGCTCAGTTGGTAGAGCATTGGCCTTCAGGCCTGAAGGTCGTGGGTTCAATTCCCACCTCTACACCTTCTCCACAGACTCCCACTGATGACTGCTGTCGTTGTGTCCTTGGGCAAGACACTTAACCCCACTTTGCCCAAAGCCCCCACTGAAAGATCAAGGCTATGCTCACACTCAGAGAGCAGCCTCCTGCTCTTTGATAGTCTCAGGGTTCTGTTTAAAGCACAGAGAGAACCATGAAGACAAAGGAACACACCAGGCAGGTCCGAGATACTGTTGTGGAGAAGTTTAAAGCCGGATTTGGATACAAAAAGATTTCCCAAGCTTTAAACATCTCAAGGAGCACTAACCTTGCCTGCAAGCTGAATTCTCGCGGTATTTGTGAGTTCACAAACACTCGAGAATACATCTTGTACCGCTCCCGCTTACACTTTTCGAGTCGAACCACTGGGTGTGCGAGCCAATCACGCGCCAGTCTGGGGGTTTAGGGCGGGATATCCGGGTTTGACGAAAGCAAGAAGTGCCGGGCCGAAGCAAAACAAACATGGGACGGACGCAAAGTCAATTTTAGCAGAATCTCCAATTTCTTTTTTGAAAGATGAACAGCGAGAGGCGCTTTGTACATTTCTGGACGGCAACCTTGGTAGGCGGGCACACAGCGTCACTTCGCCCAATCAGCTTCAAGTATTCTGCTGCTTACCCCTCCTTTCCCCGAAAGGATTCTCCGGGAGAAATCCCAGATTGATATCGAGGAGAACGCGTTAGAGTTCTACACAATCATCAATCTGGCTTTTGCCAGGTTAAAGGAGCACTGTGCAAGCAATTATATTGAAATGGAAGGAGTATCAGACCACTGCAAATCTACCAAGACCCGGCCGTCCCTCCAAACTTTCATCTCAAACAAGGAGAAGACTGATCAGAGATGCAGCCAAGAGGCCCATGATCACTCTGGATGAACTGCAGATAAGACTATCAAAGAGCAGGTGCATTTATACGGAGACTTGATTACACACAGGTGCATTCTATTTATCATCATCAGTCATTTAGGACAACATTGGATCATTCAAAGATCCTCACTGAACTTCTGGACTGAGTTTGCTGCACTGAAAGTAAAGGGGCCCAATAATATTGCACGCCCCACTTTTCAGTTTTTGTTTTGTTAAAAAAGTTTAAATTATCCAATAAATTTCGTTCCACTTCACGATTGTGTCCCACTTGTTGTTGATTCATGACAAAAAAATAAAATGTTATATCTTTATGTTTGAAGACTGAAATGTGGCGAAATGTTGAAAGGTTCAAGGGGGCGAATACTTGCGCAAGGCACTGTATATATATATATATATATACACAGTATGGCTGCACGATATTGGAAATTATGCTTAAATGCTATAAATCCATTTTGATCAAGAAGTAAAACTGTGAAAATGACATGAAAATCATCATCATCATCATCATCATCATCCTCTGTTCTTTTCCTGCTGCTGTTCCTTCGTTCCCTGCGGTTGTTGTTGTTTACGCTGTGATTGTGACTCTTCATATTTTTATATACTTTGTTTGTTTGTTGTTCTTGTTAATGTGTCTGTTTATTTTTTTATTGCGCATATTTTCGATGTGGATATTGCACGCACTAATATCGCCATAACAATATTTTTTCGATACATCGTGCAGCCCTAATGTACAGTATATATAAATATGTTATGCTCCTCACCTGCTCCACCACCATCGTGGCCAGATCTCTGAAGATCTCGTTCAGATCTGAGATGGACTGAACAATGTTCCGGATCTCTCTCTCTCGCTCCTGAACCGACACCGAGTTCTGCTCCACCAACATCAGCTGATCGTCTGTGAAGCCCTGGGACAGAGGAGAGAGGAGAGAGGAGAGAGGACAGAGGACAGAGGAGAGAGGACAGAGGAGAGAGGAGAGAGGAGAGGAGAGAGGAGAGAGGAGAGAGGACAGAGGAGAGAGGAGAGAGGAGAGAGGACAGAGGAGAGAGGAGAGAGGAGAGAGGAGAGAGGAGAGAGAGGACAGAGGACAGAGGAGAGAGGAGAGAGGACAGAGGACAGAGGAGAGAGGACAGAGGAGAGAGGACAGAGGAGAGAGGAGAGGGGAGGAGAGGGGAGGAGAGGAGAGGGGAGGAGAGGACAGAGGAGAGAGGACAGAGGAGAGAGGAGAGAGGAGAGAGGAGAGAGGACAGAGGAGAGAGGAGAGAGGACAGAGGAGAGAGGAGGAGAGAGGAGAGAGGAGAGAGGAGAGAGGAGAGAGGAGAGAGGACAGAGGAGAGAGGAGAGAGGAGAGAGGAGAGAGGAGAGAGGACAGAGGAGAGAGAGGAGAGAGAGGACAGAGGACAGAGGAGAGAGGAGAGAGGAGATAGGAGATAGGAGATAGGAGATAGGAGATAGGAGATAGGAGATAGGAGATAGGAGATAGGAGAGAGGAGAGAGGAGAGAGGAGAGAGGAGATAGGAGATAGGAGATAGGAGATCGGAGATCGGAGATAGGAGATAGGAGATAGGAGATAGGAGATAGGAGATAGGATATAGGAGATAGGAGAGAGGAGAGAGGAGAGAGGAGAGAGGAGAGAGGAGAGAGGAGAGAGGAGGACAGAGGACATGAGAATTACTTTTCCAGCCTCTAAATCTTGTTATTGTTTTCATTTCGATGTCCCGCCCTCCACCGTTTCACCAATCAGAAAGTCTGTGATCCGGGCGCCAGAACTCACCGCGTGGAGCTAATCTCACTGGTAAAGTACCATGTGGAGCTAATCTCACTGGTAAAGTACCATGTGGCGCAGAACTAAAAAAGGTCTCGTTATGATTCTCAAATCATTAACGACAAAACAAGGAATAAAACCAGGATTTCTATCTTTGTGAAAAAGGTGTTGGTTATAGATTTGTTGTTGACAAAACTCTTGTCTATTCAGCTGTTATGGTCCCAGCTGGATTCGTCTGCATATCTGGCAACCTGAGTCAGGGAGAGTGGGAGAGGCTGCAGTACCACTGTTGGCCAGACGACACAGAAACATGTCTTTGAAACACTTTATGGATAAAGTTCAGTTTTAGTTTATCCTCATGTTACAAAACTCACTCTTTCATAAATTGCTAAATCCTCGTCTTCCTCCATTAAAGGGCCAGCGTCAAAAAAGTGCTTAGATCGCTCCTCTCGGTTCTTCATTCCTGCAGAAAACAAAATAAGATTTCAGTAATATGGCACTTGGTTAAGTAACTTCCAGAAGAGTGAGCAGAAAGTGTAGTACTTTTTAAGTATCCGGACTGAGTGTGTCTGAAGTTTGTGGACAGGTCCTGGAGACTCTGGGCCAGAGACGAGACCACGTTCCGGAGCAGCCTCTCCTCCTGCTCAGTGCAGTGACCGCAACGAGACTGAAGACCCGTGACGGCCCGCTGACACCGGTGGAACATCTGCACAGGACATCCCCTTTAACCCATCTGAGACATCCCCTTTAACCCATCTGAGACATCCCCTTTAACCCATCTGAGACATCCCCTTTAACCCGTCTGAGACATCCCCTTTAACCCATCTGAGACATCCCCTTTAACCCGTCTGAGACATCCCCTTTAACCCGTCTGAGACATCCCCTTTAACCCGTCTGAGACATCCCCTTTAACCCGTCTGAGACATCCCCTTTAACCCGTCTGAGACATCCCCTTTAACCCGTCTGAGACATCCCCTTTAACCCATCTGAGACATCCCCTTTAACCCGTCTGAGACATCCCCTTTAACCCGTCTGAGACATCCCCTTTAACCCATCTGAGACATCCCCTTTAACCCGTCTGAGACATCCCCTTTAACCCGTCTGAGACATCCCCTTTAACCCGTCTGAGACATCCCCTTTAACCCATCTGAGACATCCCCTTTAACCCGTCTGAGACATCCCCTTTAACTCGTCTGAGACATCCCCTTTAACCCATCTGAGACATCCCCTTTAACCCATCTGAGACATCCCCTTTAACCCGTCTGAGACATCCCCTTTAACCCGTCTGAGACATCCCCTTTAACCCGTCTGAGACATCCCCTTTAACCCGTCTGAGACATCCCCTTTAACCCATCTGAGACATCCCCTTTAACCCGTCTGAGACATCCCCTTTAACCCGTCTGAGACATCCCCTTTAACCCGTCTGAGACATCCCCTTTAACCCATCTGAGACATCCCCTTTAACCCGTCTGAGACATCCCCTTTAACCCGTCTGAGACATCCCCTTTAATCAGACACTCAGCAGCCAATCAGCTCTCAGCTCAGAGTCAGACATTTTTACATAGTTCCTTGAGATGACAAAGTGTGACAGGATTTTTACAAAAGTTAGTTTTATCTTTAACTCCAACTATTAATGATTGTCTGAACGAAGGAAGATCAAATGGAATTCTGGGTAAACTGACTTTCTTCTACAATCGTCTAAAGATATTTGTTTTCACTTTCTCGTCTTCCTCGTAGTGAAAATCCAATTACTGGCGTGTTATGGCGTGTTACCTGCGTGATCTCCTGCGTGGTGATCTCGATGGCGTGTTCTTCTTCGCTGCTGTCATCCAGAGTGGGTCGGTTCATGTGTTTGTCGTGAAGCGCTGCCAGCTCCTTCATCTTGTGTCCGACACGAGAGATCTCGTACTGGATCTGGAAAAGAGCGAGAAGGCTTCATTACTTTTACAGATGAGACCATGCTAACGTCTAAACTAGCTCATGCTAAAGGCTGTTTATAGACAGGGACAATGCTAACGTCTAAACTAGCTCATGCTAAAGGCTGTTTATAGACAGGGACAATGCTAACGTCTAAACTAGCTCATGCTAAAGGCTGTTTATAGACAGGGACAATGCTAACGTCTAAACTAGCTCATGCTAAAGGCTGTTTATAGACAGGGACAATGCTAACGTCTAAACTAGCTCATGCTAAAGGCTGTTTATAGACAGGGACAATGCTAACGTCTAAACTAGCTCATGCTAAAGGCTGTTTATAGACAGGGACAATGCTAACGTCTAAACTAGCTCATGCTAAAGGCCGTTTATAGACAGGGACAATGCACCATGTGAAGCGTCCATGGATCTATGGATTGTGTTTCAGTGCCGTGTCAATAGTTCTGCACATCCGTGTGAGGAACAGCGTGGCAGCAGAGGCGTGTGCAGCAGAGGCGTGTGCAGCAGAGGCGTGTGCAGCAGAGGCGTGTGCAGCAGAGGCGTGTGCAGCAGAGGCGTGTGCAGCAGAGGCGTGTGCAGCAGAGGCGTGTGCAGCAGAGGCGTGTGCAGCAGAGGCGTGTGCAGCAGAGGCGTGTGCAGCAGAGGCGTGTGCAGCAGAGGCGTGTGCAGCAGAGGCGTGTGCAGCAGAGGCGTGTGCAGCAGAGGCGTGTGCAGCAGAGGCAGTGGACTCAGAGACTCATGCGGCAAAAGCAAGAGATTCACTTTTTCCTCGGGAAGCACCTGCTGCTATCAGGACCTAAACCAGGACCTAAACCAGGACCTAAACCAGGACTAAACCAGGACTAAACCAGGACTAAACCAGGACTAAACCAGGACTAAACCAGGACTAAACCAGGACTAAACCAGGACTAAACCAGGACTTAAACCAGGACTAAACCAGGACTAAACCAGGACTAAACCAGGACTGAACCAGGACTAAACCAGGACCTAAACCAGGACCTAAACCAGGACCTAAACCAGGACTAAACCAGGACTAAACCAGGACTGAACCAGGACTAAACCAGGACCTAAACCAGGACCTAAACCAGGACTAAACCAGGACTGAACCAGGACTAAACCAGGACCTAAACCGGGACTAAACCAGGACTTAAACCAGGACTAAACCAGGACTGAACCAGGACCTAAACCAGGACTAAACCAGGACTTAAACCAGGACTTAAACCAGGACTAAACCAGGACTGAACCAGGACTAAACCAGGACCTAAACCAGGACCTAAACCAGGACTAAACCAGGACTAAACCAGGACTGAACCAGGACTAAACCAGGACCTAAACCAGGACTAAACCAGGACTTAAACCAGGACTAAACCAGGACTGAACCAGGACCTAAACCGGGACTAAACCAGGACTAAACCAGGACTAAACCAGGATTAACAATAGGGGGCACAGTGCTTGTGAACATATGCCTCCAGCCTGAGTTCCCGCTGTTTGAGTTGGCAGTAATTGGATTAATCCCCAGTAAATTAAACACTATGGGTGATTTTACAAGTTCCTGAAAAACAAATATGACCAATAATTAATTAGTGAATAAAAACGTAGCTGTCACCTCGTCTACGCCATCGATCCATTTGGGCGGGAGTTTCCTGGTGACCCCGACGGCAGCTTCAGGGTCCAGACTGATCCCAGACACCAGGGCCATTCTGTCATCGGCCAACTACGGAAACACAAACAGAACCATTCTGATCCCAGGTCCAAATGTAAAGTCACAGAACCTACAGGAAAAGGAAGGAGCAATACCTCGTCCAGCTCCTAATTTGATTGGCAGGTCCATCCAAAGATCAGGGAAGACAAGAGACAGAATGACCCAGAGTGAGCTTCAGAAATATTTAAATAAACAAGGAATGTGGAAATATAGAGGACAGGAAGCTCCGGCACACTCGCTTTGAGCAGAAAATCACAATAAGCAGCAAGAATATCAGCAAATTTAAAGTTAAAAAAGTTAAAATAGAAACAGAAGGAACTGCCTGGACATGTGTGGAAGTTATTTGGATTCTTAATTTAGATTTTATCTAAGACTTTTCAATAATAATAATAAAATACATGAAATCAGACATGAATAGGCTGCGTCCTGTTTAAGTATCAATGAGGAATAGATGATGAATAGATGATGAATAGATGATGAATAGATGAGGAATAGATGATGAACAGATTAACAGGTGATGAACAGATTAACAGGTGATGAACAGATTAACAGGTGATGAACAGATTAACAGGTGATGAACAGATTAACAGGTGATGAACAGATTAACAGGTGATGAACAGATTAACAGGTGATGAACAGGTGATGAACAGATTAACAGGTGATGAACAGATTAACAGGTGATGAACAGGTGATGAACAGATTAACAGGTGATGAACAGATTAACAGGTGATGAACAGATTAACAGGTGATGAACAGATTAACAGGTGATGAACAGATTAACAGGTGATGAACAGATTAACAGGTGATGAACAGATTAACAGGTGATGAACAGATGATGAACAGGTGATGAACAGATTAACAGGTGATGAACAGGTGATGAACAGATTAACAGGTGATGAACAGATGATGAACAGATTAACAGGTGATGAACAGATTAACAGGTGATGAACAGGTGATGAACAGATGATGAACAGGTGATGAACAGATTAACAGGTGATGAACAGGTGATGAACAGATTAACAGGTGATGAACAGGTGATGAACAGATTAACAGGTGATGAACAGATTAACAGGTGATGAACAGATTAACAGGTGATGAACAGATTAACAGGTGATGAACAGATTAACAGGTGATGAACAGGTGATGAACAGATGATGAACAGGTGATGAACAGATTAACAGGTGATGAACAGGTGATGAACAGGTGATGAACAGATTAACAGGTGATGAACAGGTGATGAACAGATGATGAACAGATTAACAGGTGATGAACAGGTGATAAACAGATTAACAGGTGATGAACAGGTGATGAACAGATTAACAGGTGATGAACAGGTGATGAACAGATGATGAACAGATTAACAGGTGATGAACAGGTAATGAACAGATTAACAGGTGATGAACAGATTAACAGGTGATGAACAGATTAACAGGTGATGAACAGGTGATGAACAGATTAACAGGTGATGAACAGATGATGAACAGGTGATGAACAGATGACGAACAGATGATGAACAGGTGATGAACAGATGATGGATGATGAACAGGTGATGAACAGGTGATGAACAGGTGATGAACAGATGATGAACAGATGATGAACAGGTGATGAACAGGTGATGAACAGGTGATGAACAGGTGATGAACAGGTGATGAACAGGTGATGAACAGGTGATGAACAGGTGATGAACAGATGATGAACAGGTGATGAACAGATGACGAACAGATGATGAACAGATGATGAACAGGTGATGAACAGATGATGGATGATGAACAGGTGATGAACAGGTGATGAACAGATTAACAGGTGATGAACAGGTGATGAACAGATGATGAATAGGTGATGAACAGGTAATGAACAGGTGATGAACAGGTAATGAACAGGTAATGAACAGGTGATGAACAGGTGATGAACAGATGACGAACAGATGATGAACAGATGATGAACAGGTGATGAACAGATGATGGATGATGAACAGGTGATGAACAGATTAACAGGTGATGAACAGATGATGAACAGATGATGAATAGGTGATGAATAGATGAATAAATGATGAATAGATGATGAATAGATGATGAATAGGTGATGAATAGATGATGAACAGATGATGAACAGATGATGGATGATGAACAGGTGATGAACAGGTGATAAACAGATGATAAACAGGTGATGAACAGATGATGAACAGGTGATGAACAGGCGATGAACAGGTGATGAACAGGTGATGAACAGGTGATGAACAGATGATGAACAGATGATGAACAGATGATGAACAGATGATGAACAGGTGATGAACAGATGATGGATGATGAACAGGTGATGAACAGGTGATGAACAGGTGATGACAGGTGATGAACAGGTGATGAACAGATGATGAACAGGTGATGAACAGGTGATGAACAGATGATGGATGATGAACAGGTGATGAACAGGTGATGAACAGATGATGGATGATGAACAGGTGATGAACAGATTAACAGGTGATGAACAGATGATGAACAGATGATGAATAGGTGATGAATAGATGAATAAATGATGAATAAATGATGAATAAATGATGAATAAATGATGAATAGATGATGAATAGGTGATGAATAGATGATGAACAGATGATGAACAGATGATGGATGATGAACAGGTGATGAACAGGTGATAAACAGATGATAAACAGGTGATGAACAGATGATGAACAGGTGATGAACAGGCGATGAACAGGTGATGAACAGGTGATGAACAGGTGATGAACAGGTGATGAACAGATGATGAACAGATGATGAACAGATGATGAACAGATGATGAACAGGTGATGAACAGATGATGGATGATGAACAGGTGATGAACAGGTGATGAACAGGTGATGACAGGTGATGAACAGGTGATGAACAGATGATGAACAGGTGATGAACAGATGATGGATGATGAACAGGTGATGAACAGGTGATGAACAGGTGATGAACAGGTGATGAACAGATGATGAACAGATGATGAATAGGTGATGAATAGATGATGAATAGGTGATGAATAGGTGATGAATAGGTGAAGAATAGATGAACAGATGATGAACAGATGATGAACAGATGATGAATAGGTGATGAATAGGTGATGAATAGATGATGAATAGATGATGAACAGATAATGAACAGATGAGGAACAGATGATGAACAGATGATGAATAGGTGATGAATAGATGAATAAATGATGAATAGATGAACAGATGATGAATAGATGATGAATAGATGATGAACAGATGATGAACAGATGATAAACAGATGATGAACAGGTGATGAATAGATGATGAAAAGATGATGAACAGATGATGAATAGATGATGAACAGATGATGAATAGATGAACAGATGATGAATAGGTGATGAATAGGTGATGAATAGATGATGAACAGATGATGAACAGATGATGAATAGATGATGAATAGATGATGAACAGATGATGAATAGATGAACAGATGATGAATAGGTGATGAATAGGTGATGAATAGATGATGAATAGATGATGAACAGATGATGAACTGATGATGAATAGATAATGAATAGATGAACAGATGATGAATAGATGATGAACAGATGATGAACAGATGATGAACAGGTGATGAATAGATGATGAATAGATGATGAACAGATGATGAATAGGTGATGAATAGGTGATGAATAGATGATGAATAGGTGATGAATAGATGATGAATAGATGATGAACAGATGATGAATAGATAATGAATAGATGAACAGATGATGAATAGATGATGAACAGATGATGAATAGATGATGAATAGATGATGAATAGATGAACAGATGATGAATAGATGATGAATAGATGATGAATAGATGATGAATAGATGATGAACAGATGATGAACAGAATAATAGATGATGAATAGATGAGGAACAGATGATGAATAGATTTGATAAACCAGATGGGAATAGAACCAACACTCTGCTGAAAGGACGGTGCTCTTTAATAAAGTGCCGCAGAAACAGGATCAAGCACTTCACGTTTAAACATGAACACATCGTTAAAACACATTGTGCAACATGTAAACAGCTTTAACATGAGTTCTTACTCAGCCATTTTGGCACAGATGAACAGTAGACATAATGCTGATTGTGAATAAGATCTAAAGCACTTTAGTCAGACACAGCTCGCAGCACTTTGACACAAACATGTCACCTTATTTGTGCCGTTATGGTCCATTTAATGACATTTTAAACTTCTGTAGATAAATAATCCTAAACGGACTAAGTGTCATTTTACACAGACAGAAAAAGTGTGGAACAAAAATACACAACTAGAACTTATAAATCTACAACACCACGTGATTCTAACTAGAGCAGAGGCTGTGACTGTGAAGTGCTTCTCAAACTGTGGTTCTGTTACCGTTTAGTGCTGCTTTAAAGATTATTAGATTTAGCTCCTGATTTAACTTTGGAATGATTTTAGACCCACAGAGTCTAGACTTCTGTTGAAGAGACTGAACCAGGACTGCACTTTTTACACTTTGTACAGTTTTTACAGTTTTTACAGTGCATTCTGGACGTAGTGGTTTTTGTGGACTTTCCTTTTACTTGATTGTTCAGACCTCCTTCTGGTCCACGTTTAAATCCAGATCTGGGACTAATGTGGACTTTACAGTCACCCCATGACTTTGATGGTTTTTATCGTAGACATGTAAGATTAGGGACATTTACATTTTGAGGATGTTTGGGGCATATATTTGGAAGAGAAAGAAAATGATCATCCCCAAACAAACTATAATTTACTGCCGGATATTTGAGTGGCTCCATTTCATTTGAAAGGAAAAAAAGAGCTTACTCAGTACGAACTTTTATGTATTTTATTTTATCTCAGGGTTCAAACCTGGTCAGGAGAACCTTCACAGAACGAACTTGGAGGAAAGAACATTTTATGACAAAACCTGTCAAAATAACAACTATATTCATACATTGTTTCATAAAGACATTAATAATAATCTTCATCATACATGCGTGACGTCAGAGGGTTCTATCATCTTCATCCAACAGCAAGAACAAGATCATTTATACTGTTAAGACACAGAACCTCACACAGACACAGAACCTCACACAGACACAGAACCTCAGCACAGACACAGAACCTCACACAGACACAGAACCTCACACAGACACAGAACCTCACACAGACACAGAACCTCACACAGACACAGAACCTCACACAGACACAGAACCTCAGCACAGACACAGAACCTCACACAGACACAGAACCTCAGCACAGACACAGAACCTCACACAGACACAGAACCTCACACAGACACAGAACCTCACACAGACACAGAACCTCAGCACAGACACAGAACCTCAGCACAGACACAGAACCTCACACAGACACAGAACCTCACACAGACACAGAACCTCACACAGACACAGAACCTCAGCACAGACACAGAACCTCACACAGACACAGAACCTCACACAGACACAGAACCTCACACAGACACAGAACCTCAGCACAGACACAGAACCTCACACAGACACAGAACCTCACACAGACACAGAACCTCAGCACAGACACAGAACCTCAGCACAGACACAGAACCTCACACAGACACAGAACCTCACACAGACACAGAACCTCACACAGACACAGAACCTCACACAGACACAGAACCTCACACAGACACAGAACCTCACACAGACACAGAACCTCACACAGACACAGAACCTCAGCACAGACACAGAACCTCACACAGACACAGAACCTCACACAGACACAGAACCTCACACAGACACAGAACCTCAGCACAGACACAGAACCTCACACAGACACAGAACCTCACACAGACACAGAACCTCACACAGACACAGAACCTCAGCACAGACACAGAACCTCAGCACAGACACAGAACCTCACACCGACACAGAACCTCACACAGACACAGAACCTCAGCACAGACACAGAACCTCACACAGACACAGAACCTCAGCACAGACACAGAACCTCACACAGACACAGAACCTCAGCACAGACACAGAACCTCAGCACAGACACAGAACCTCACACAGACACAGAACCTCACACAGACACAGAACCTCACACAGACACAGAACCTCACACAGACACAGAAACCTCAGCACAGACACAGAACCTCACACAGACACAGAACCTCAGCACAGACACAGAACCTCAGCACAGACACAGAACCTCACACAGACACAGAACCTCAGCACAGACACAGAACCTCACACAGACACAGAACCTCACACAGACACAGAACCTCACACAGACACAGAACCTCACACAGACACAGAACCTCACACAGACACAGAACCTCAGCACAGACACAGAACCTCACACAGACACAGAACCTCACACAGACACAGAACCTCACACAGACACAGAACCTCAGCACAGACACAGAACCTCAGCACAGACACAGAACCTCAGCACAGACACAGAACCTCACACAGACACAGAACCTCAGCACAGACACAGAACCTCACACAGACACAGAACCTCACACAGACACAGAACCTCACACAGACACAGAACCTCACACAGACACAGAACCTCACACAGACACAGAACCTCAGCACAGACACAGAACCTCAGCACAGACACAGAACCTCAGCACAGACACAGAACCTCAGCACAGACACAGAACCTCACACAGACACAGAACCTCACACAGACACAGAACCTCAGCACAGACACAGAACCTCACACAGACACAGAACCTCACACAGAACCTCACACAGACAGACCTCACACAGACACAGAACCTCACACAGACACAGAACCTCAGCACAGACACAGAACCTCACACAGACACAGAACCTCAGCACAGACACAGAACCTCACACAGACACAGAACCTCACACAGACACAGAACCTCACACAGACACAGAACCTCACACAGACACAGAACCTCACACAGACACAGAACCTCACACAGACACAGAACCTCACACAGACACAGAACCTCAGCACAGACACAGAACCTCACACAGACACAGAACCTCACACAGACACAGAACCTCAGCACAGACACAGAACCTCACACAGACACAGAACCTCACACAGACACAGAACCTCAGCACAGACACAGAACCTCACACAGACACACACACAGAACCTCAGCACAGACACAGAACCTCACACAGAACACACAGAACCTCACACAGACACAGAACCTCACACAGACACAGAACCTCAGCACAGACACAGAACCTCACACAGACACAGAACACAGACACAGACCTCACACAGACACAGAACCTCACACAGACACAGAACCTCACACAGACACAGAACCTCACACAGACACAGAACCTCACACAGACACAGAACCTCACACAGACACAGAACCTCACACAGACACAGAACCTCACACAGACACAGAACCTCAGAACCTCACACAGACACAGAACCTCACACAGACACAGAACCTCACACAGACACAGAACCTCACACAGACACAGAACCTCACACAGACGACACAAGAACCTCACACACAGACACAGAACCTCACACAGACACAGAACCTCACACAGACACAGAACCTCACACAGACACAGAACCTCACACAACACAGACACAGAACCTCACACAGACACAGAACCTCACACAGACACAGAACCTCACACAGACACAGAACCTCACACAGACACAGAACCTCACACAGACACAGAACCTCAGCACAGACACAGAACCTCACAGACACAGAACCTCACACAGACACAGAACCTCACACAGAACCTCACACAGACACAGAACCTCACACAGACACAGACCTCACACAGACACCTCACACAGACACAGAACCTCACACAGACAAAACACACAGACACAGAACCTCACACAGACACAGAACCTCACACAGACACAGAACCTCACACAGACACAGAACCTCACACAGACACAGAACCTCACACAGACACAGAACCTCACACAGACACAGAACCTCACACAGACACAGAACCTCACACAGACACAGAACCTCACACAGACACAGAACCCAGACACAGAACCTCACACAGACACAGAACCTCACACAGACACAGAACCACACACAGACACAGACACCTCACACAGACACAGAACAGACTCACACAGACACAGAACCTCACACAGACACAGAACCTCACACAGACACAGACCTCACACAGACACAGAACCTCACACAGACACAGAACCTCACACAGACACAGAACCTCACACAGACACAGAACCTCAGCACAGACACAGAACCTCACACAGACACAGAACCTCACACAGACACAGAACCTCACACAGACACAGAACCTCACACAGACACAGAACCTCACACAGACACAGAACCTCACACAGACACAGAACCTCACACAGACACAGAACCTCACACAGACACAGAACCTCACACAGACACAGAACCTCACACAGACACAGAACCTCACACAGACACAGAACCTCACACAGACACAGAACCTCACACAGACACAGAACCTCACACAGACACAGAACCTCACACAGACACAGAACCTCACACAGACACAGAACCTCACACAGACACAGAACCTCACACAGACACAGAACCTCACACAGACACAGAACCTCACACAGACACAGAACCTCACACAGACACAGAACCTCACACAGACACAGAACCTCACACACACAGAACACAGACACCTCAGAACCTCACACAGACACAGAACCTCACACAGACACAGAACCTCACACAGACACAGAACCTCACACAGACACAGAACCTCACACAGACACAGAACCTCACACAGACACAGAACCTCACACAGACACAGAACCTCACACAGACACAGAACCTCACACAGACACAGAACCTCACACAGACACAGAACCTCACACAGACACAGAACCTCACACAGACACAGAACCTCACACAGACACAGAACCTCACACAGACACAGAACCTCACACAGACACAGAACCTCACACAGACACAGAACCTCACACAGACACAGAACCTCACACAGACACAGAACCTCACACAGACACAGAACCTCACACAGACACAGAACCTCACACAGACACAGAACCTCACACAGACACAGAACCTCACACAGACACAGAACCTCACACAGACACAGAACCTCACACAGACACAGAACCTCACACAGACACAGAACCTCACACAGACACAGAACCTCACACAGACACAGAACCTCACACAGACACAGAACCTCACACAGACACAGAACCTCACACAGACACAGAACCTCACACAGACACAGAACCTCACACAGACACAGAACCTCACACAGACACAGAACCTCACACAGACACAGAACCTCACACAGACACAGAACCTCACACAGACACAGAACCTCACACAGACACAGAACCTCACACAGACACAGAACCTCACACAGACACAGAACCTCACACAGACACAGAACCTCACACAGACACAGAACCTCACACAGACACAGAACCTCACACAGACACAGAACCTCACACAGACACAGAACCTCACACAGACACAGAACCTCACACAGACACAGAACCTCACACAGACACAGAACCTCACACAGACACAGAACCTCACACAGACACAGAACTCACACAGACACAGAACCTCACACAGAACAGAACAGACACAGAACCTCACACAGACACAGAACCTCACACAGACACAGAACCTCACACAGACACAGAACCTCAGCACAGACACAGAACCTCACACAGACACAGAACCTCACACAGACACAGAACCTCACACAGACACAGAACCTCACACAGACACAGAACCTCACACAGACACAGAACCTCACACAGACACAGAACCTCACAGACACAGACCTCACACAGACACAGAACCTCACACAGACACAGAACCTCACACAGACACAGAACCTCACACAGACACAGAACCTCACACAGACACAGAACCTCACACAGACACAGAACCTCACACAGACACAGAACCTCACACAGACACAGAACCTCACACAGACACAGAACCTCACACAGACACAGAACCTCACACAGACACAGAACCTCACACAGACACAGAACCTCACACAGACACAGAACCTCACACAGACACAGAACCTCACACAGACACAGAACCTCACACAGACACAGAACCTCACACAGACACAGAACCTCACACAGACACAGAACCTCACACAGACACAGAACCTCACACAGACACAGAACCTCACACAGACACAGAACCTCACACAGACACAGAACCTCACACAACAAGAACCTCACACAGACACAGACCTCACACAGACACAGAACCTCACACAGACACAGAACCTCACACAGACACAGAACCTCACACAGACACAGAACCTCACACAGACACAGAACCTCACACAGACACAGAACCTCACACAGACACAGAACCTCACACAGACACAGAACCTCACACAGACACAGAACCTCACACAGACACAGAACCTCACACAGACACAGAACCTCACACAGACACAGAACCTCACACAGACACAGAACCTCACACAGACACAGAACCTCACACAGACACAGAACCTCACACAGACACAGAACCTCACACAGACACAGAACCTCACACAGACACAGAACCTCACACAGACACAGAACCTCACACAGACACAGAACCTCACACAGACACAGAACCTCAGCACAGACACAGAACCTCACACAGACACAGAACCTCACACAGACACAGAACCTCAGCACAGACACAGAACCTCACACACAGACACAGAACCTCACACAGACACAGAACCTCACACAGACACAGAACCTCACACAGACACAGAACCTCACACAGACACAGAACCTCACACAGACACAGAACCTCACACAGACACAGAACCTCACACAGACACAGAACCTCACACAGACACAGAACCTCACACAGACACAGAACCTCACACAGACACAGAACCTCACACAGACACAGAACCTCACACAGACACAGAACCTCACACAGACACAGAACCTCACACACAGACACAGAACCTCACACAGACACAGAACCTCACACAGACACAGAACCTCACACAGACACAGAACCTCAGCACAGACACAGAACCTCACACAGACACAGAACCTCACACAGACACAGAACCTCACACAGACACAGAACCTCACACAGACAGACCCCCAGACAGAACCTCACACAGACACAGAACCTCACACAGACACAGAACCTCACACAGACACAGAACCTCACACAGACACAGAACCTCAGCACAGACACAGAACCTCACACAGACACAGAACCTCAGCACAGACACAGAACCTCACACAGACACAGAACCTCACACAGACACAGAACCTCACACAGACACAGAACCTCACACAGACACAGAACCTCACACAGACACAGAACCTCACACAGACACAGAACCTCACACAGACACAGAACCTCACACAGACACAGAACCTCACACAGACACAGAACCTCACACAGACACAGAACCTCACACAGACACAGAACCTCACACAGACACAGAACCTCACACAGACACAGAACCTCACACAGACACAGAACCTCACACAGACACAGAACTCACACAGACACAGAACCTCACACAGACACAGAACCTCACACAGACACAGAACCTCACACAGACACAGAACCTCACACAGACACAGAACCTCACACAGACACAGAACCTCACACAGACACAGAACCTCACACAGACACAGAACCTCACACAGACACAGAACCTCACACAGACACAGAACCTCCACCACAGAACCTCACACAGACACAGAACCTCAGCACAGACACAGAACCTCACACAGACACAGAACCTCACACAGACACAGAACCTCACACAGACACAGAACCCTCACACAGACACAGAACCTCACACAGACACAGAACCTCACACAGACACAGAACCTCACACAGACACAGAACCTCACACAGACACAGAACCTCACACAGACACAGAACCTCACACAGACACAGAACCTCACACAGACACAGAACCTCACACAGACACAGAACCTCACACAGACACAGAACCTCACACAGACACAGAACCTCACACAGACACAGAACCTCACACAGACACAGAACCTCACACAGACACAGAACCTCACACAGACACAGAACCTCACACAGACACAGAACCTCACACAGACACAGAACCTCACACAGACACAGAACCTCACACAGACACAGAACCTCACACAGACACAGAACCTCACACAGACACAGAACCTCACACAGACACAGAACCTCACACAGACACAGAACCTCACACAGACACAGAACCTCAGCACAGACACAGAACCTCACACAGACACAGAACCTCACACAGACACAGAACCTCACACAGACACAGAACCTCACACAGACACAGAACCTCACACAGACACAGAACCTCACACAGACACAGAACCTCACACAGACACAGAACCTCACACAGACACAGAACCTCAGCACAGACACAGAACCTCAGCACAGACACAGAACCTCACACAGACACAGAACCTCACACAGACACAGAACCTCACACAGACACAGAACCTCACACAGACACAGAACCTCACACAGACACAGAACCTCACACAGACACAGAACCTCACACAGACACAGAACCTCACACAGACACAGAACCTCACACAGACACAGAACCTCACACAGACACAGAACCTCACACAGACACAGAACCTCACACAGACACAGAACCTCACACAGACACAGAACCTCACACAGACACAGAACCTCACACAGACACAGAACCTCACACAGACACAGAACCTCACACAGACACAGAACCTCACACAGACACAGAACCTCACACAGACACAGAACCTCACACAGACACAGAACCTCACACAGACACAGAACCTCACACAGACACAGAACCTCACACAGACACAGAACCTCACACAGACACAGAACCTCACACAGACACAGAACCTCACACAGACACAGAACCTCACACAGACACAGAACCTCACACAGACACAGAACCTCACACAGACACAGAACCTCACACAGACACAGAACCTCACACAGACACAGAACCTCACACAGACACAGAACCCACACAGACACAGAACCTCAGCACAGACACAGAACCTCACACAGACACAGAACCTCACACAGACACAGAACCTCACACAGACACAGAACCTCAGCACAGACACAGAACCTCACACACAGACACAGAACCTCACACAGACACAGAACCTCACACAGACACAGACCACAGACACAGAACCTCACACAGACACAGAACCTCAGCACAGACACAGAACCTCACACAGACACAGAACCTCAGCACAGACACAGAACCTCACACAGACACAGAACCTCACACAGACACAGAACCTCAGCACAGACACAGAACCTCACACAGACACAGAACCTCACACAGACACAGAACCTCACACAGACACAGAACCTCACACAGACACAGAACCTCACACAGACACAGAACCTCACACAGACACAGAACCTCAGACACAGAACCTCAGCACAGACACAGAACCTCACACAGACACAGAACCTCACACAGACACAGAACCTCACACAGACACAGAACCTCACACAGACACAGAACCTCAGCACAGACACAGAACCTCACACAGACACAGAACCTCACACAGACACAGACACACAGAACAGAACCTCACACAGACACAGAACCTCACACAGACACAGAACCTCACACACAGACACAGAACCTCACACAGACACAGAACCTCAGCACAGACCACAGGAACCTCACACAGACACAGAACCTCACACAGACACAGAACCTCACACAGACACAAACCTCACACAGACACAGAACCTCACACAGACACAGAACCTCACACAGACACAGAACCTCACACAGACACAGAACCTCACACAGACACAGAACCTCACACAGACACAGAACCTCACACAGACACAGAACCTCACACAGACACAGAACCTCACACAGACACAGAACCTCACACAGACACAGAACCTCACACAGACACAGAACCTCACACAGACACAGAACCTCACACAGACACAGAACCTCACACAGACACAGAACCTCACACAGACACAGAACCTCAGCACAGACACAGAACCTCACACAGACACAGAACCTCACACAGACACAGAACCTCACACAGACACAGAACCTCACACAGACACAGAACCTCACACAGACACAGAACCTCACACAGACACAGAACCTCACACAGACACAGAACCTCACACAGACACAGAACCTCACACAGACACAGAACCTCACACAGACACAGAACCTCACACAGACACAGAACCTCACACAGACACAGAACCTCACAACACAACACAGACACAGAACCTCACACAGACACAGAACCTCACACAGACACAGAACCTCACACAGACACAGAACCTCACACAGACACAGAACCTCACACAGACACAGAACCTCACACAGACACAGAACCTCACACAGACACAGAACCTCACACAGACACAGAACCTCACACAGACACAGAACCTCACACAGACACAGAACCTCACACAGACACAGAACCTCACACAGACACAGAACCTCACACAGACACAGAACCTCACACAGACACAGAACCTCACACAGACACAGAACCTCACACAGACACAGAACCTCACACAGACACAGAACCTCACACAGACACAGAACCTCACACAGACACAGAACCTCACACAGACACAGAACCTCACACAGACACAGAACCTCACACAGACACAGAACCTCAGCACAGACACAGAACCTCACACACACAGAACCTCACACAGAACCTCACACAGACACAGAACCTCACACAGACACAGAACCTCACACAGACACAGAACCTCACACAGACACAGAACCTCACACAGACACAGAACCTCACACAGACACAGAACCTCACACAGACACAGAACCTCACACAGACACAGAACCTCACACAGACACAGAACCTCACACAGACACAGAACCTCACACAGACACAGAACCTCACACAGACACAGAACCTCACACAGACACAGAACCTCACACAGACACAGAACCTCACACAGACACAGAACCTCACACAGACACAGAACCTCACAACACAGACCTCAGACAGACACAGAACCTCACACAGACACAGAACCTCACACAGACACAGAACCTCACACAGACACAGAACCTCACACAGACACAGAACCTCACACAGACACAGAACCTCACACAGACACAGAACCTCACACAGACACAGAACCTCACACAGACACAGAACCTCACACAGACACAGAACCTCACACAGACACAGAACCTCACACAGACACAGAACCTCACACAGACACAGAACCTCACACAGACACAGAACCTCACACAGACACAGAACCTCACACAGACACAGAACCTCACACAGACACAGAACCTCACACAGACACAGAACCTCACACAGACACAGAACCTCACACAGACACAGAACCTCACACAGACACAGAACCTCACACAGACACAGAACCTCACACAGACACAGAACCTCACACAGACACAGAACCTCACACAGACACAGAACCTCACACAGACACAGAACCTCACACAGACACAGAACCTCACACAGACACAGAACCTCACACAGACACAGAACCTCACACAGACACAGAACCTCACACAGACACAGAACCTCACACAGACACAGAACCTCACACAGACACAGAACCTCACACAGACACAGAACCTCACACAGACACAGAACCTCACACAGACACAGAACCTCACACAGACACAGAACCTCACACAGACACAGAACCTCACACAGACACAGAACCTCACACAGACACAGAACCTCACACAGACACAGAACCTCACACAGACACAGAACCTCACACAGACACAGAACCTCACACAGACACAGAACCTCACACAGACACAGAACCTCACACAGACACAGAACCTCACACAGACACAGAACCTCACACAGACACAGAACCTCACACAGACACAGAACCTCACACAGACACAGAACCTCACACAGACACAGAACCTCAGCACAGACACAGAACCTCACACAGACACAGAACCTCACACAGACACAGAACCTCACACAGACACAGAACCTCACACAGACACAGAACCTCACACAGACACAGAACCTCACACAGACACAGAACCTCACACACAGACACAGAACCTCACACAGACACAGAACCTCACACAGACACAGAACCTCACACAGACACAGAACCTCACACAGACACAGAACCTCACACAGACACAGAACCTCACACAGACACAGAACCTCACACAGACACAGAACCTCACACAGACACAGAACCTCACACAGACACAGAACCTCACACAGACACAGAACCTCACACAGACACAGAACCTCACACAGACACAGAACCTCACACAGACACAGAACCTCACACAGACACAGAACCTCACACAGACACAGAACCTCACACAGACACAGAACCTCACACAGACACAGAACCTCACACAGACACAGAACCTCACACAGACACAGAACCTCACACAGACACAGAACCTCACACAGACACAGAACCTCAACACACAACACACAGAACCTCAGCACAGACACAGAACCTCACACAGACACAGAACCTCACACAGACACAGAACCTCACACAGACACAGAACCTCACACAGACACAGAACCTCACACAGACACAGAACCTCACACAGACACAGAACCTCACACAGACACAGAACCTCACACAGACACAGAACCTCACACAGACACAGAACCTCACACAGACACAGAACCTCAGCACAGACACAGAACCTCACACAGACACAGAACCTCACACAGACACAGAACCTCACACAGACACAGAACCTCACACAGACACAGAACCTCACACAGACACAGAACCTCACACAGACACAGAACCTCACACAGACACAGAACCTCACACAGACACAGAACCTCACACAGACACAGAACCTCACACAGACACAGAACCTCACACAGACACAGAACCTCACACAGACACAGAACCTCACACAGACACAGAACCTCACACAGACACAGAACCTCACACAGACACAGAACCTCACACAGACACAGAACCTCACACAGACACAGAACCTCACACAGACACAGAACCTCACACAGACACAGAACCTCACACAGACACAGAACCTCACACAGACACAGAACCTCACACAGACACAGAACCTCACACAGACACAGAACCTCACACAGACACAGAACCTCACACAGACACAGAACCTCACACAGACACAGAACCTCACACAGACACAGAACCTCACACAGACACAGAACCTCACACAGACACACAGAACCTCACACAGACACAGAACCTCACACAGACACAGAACCTCACACAGACACAGAACCTCACACAGACACAGAACCTCACACAGACACAGAACCTCACACAGACACAGAACCTCACACAGACACAGAACCTCACACAGACACAGAACCTCACACAGACACAGAACCTCACACAGACACAGAACCTCACACAGACACAGAACCTCACACAGACACAGAACCTCACACAGACACAGAACCTCACACAGACACAGAACCTCACACAGACACAGAACCTCACACAGACACAGAACCTCACACAGACACAGAACCTCACACAGACACAGAACCTCACACAGACACAGAACCTCACACAGACACAGAACCTCACACAGACACAGAACCTCACACAGACACAGAACCTCACACAGACACAGAACCTCACACAGACACAGAACCTCACACAGACACAGAACCTCACACAGACACAGAACCTCACACAGACACAGAACCTCACACAGACACAGAACCTCACACAGACACAGAACCTCACACAGACACAGAACCTCACACAGACACAGAACCTCACACAGACACAGAACCTCACACAGACACAGAACCTCACACAGACACAGAACCTCACACAGACACAGAACCTCACACAGACACAGAACCTCACACAGACACAGAACCTCACACAGACACAGAACCTCACACAGACACAGAACCTCACACAGACACAGAACCTCACACAGACACAGAACCTCACACAGACACAGAACCTCACACAGACACAGAACCTCACACAGACACAGAACCTCACACAGACACAGAACCTCACACAGACACAGAACCTCACACAGACACAGAACCTCACACAGACACAGAACCTCACACAGACACAGAACCTCACACAGACACAGAACCTCACACAGACACAGAACCTCACACAGACACAGAACCTCACACAGACACAGAACCTCACACAGACACAGAACCTCACACAGACACAGAACCTCACACAGACACAGAACCTCACACAGACACAGAACCTCACACAGACACAGAACCTCACACAGACACAGAACCTCACACAGACACAGAACCTCACACAGACACAGAACCTCACACAGACACAGAACCTCACACAGACACAGAACCTCACACAGACACAGAACCTCACACAGACACAGAACCTCACACAGACACAGAACCTCACACAGACACAGAACCTCACACAGACACAGAACCTCACACAGACACAGAACCTCACACAGACACAGAACCTCACACAGACACAGAACCTCACACAGACACAGAACCTCACACAGACACAGAACCTCACACAGACACAGAACCTCACACAGACACAGAACCTCACACAGACACAGAACCTCACACAGACACAGAACCTCACACAGACACAGAACCTCACACAGACACAGAACCTCACACAGACACAGAACCTCACACAGACACAGAACCTCACACAGACACAGAACCTCACACAGACACAGAACCTCACACAGACACAGAACCTCACACAGACACAGAACCTCACACAGACACAGAACCTCACACAGACACAGAACCTCACACAGACACAGAACCTCACACAGACACAGAACCTCACACAGACACAGAACCTCACACAGACACAGAACCTCACACAGACACAGAACCTCACACAGACACAGAACCTCACACAGACACAGAACCTCACACAGACACAGAACCTCACACAGACACAGAACCTCACACAGACACAGAACCTCACACAGACACAGAACCTCACACAGACACAGAACCTCACACAGACACAGAACCTCACACAGACACAGAACCTCACACAGACAGACACAGAACCTCACACAGACACAGAACCTCAGCACAGACACAGAACCTCACACAGACACAGAACCTCACACAGACACAGAACCTCACACAGACACAGAACCTCACACAGACACACAGAACCTCACACAGACACAGAACCTCACACAGACACAGAACCTCACACAGACACAGAACCTCACACAGACACAGAACCTCACACAGACACAGAACCTCACACAGACACAGAACCTCACACAGACACAGAACCTCACACAGACACAGAACCTCACACAGACACAGAACCTCACACAGACACAGAACCTCACACAGACACAGAACCTCACACAGACACAGAACCTCACACAGACACAGAACCTCACACAGACACAGAACCTCACACAGACACAGAACCTCACACAGACACAGAACCTCACACAGACACAGAACCTCACACAGACACAGAACCTCACACAGACACAGAACCTCACACAGACACAGAACCTCACACAGACACAGAACCTCACACAGACACAGAACCTCACACAGACACAGAACCTCAGCACAGACACAGAACCTCACACAGACACAGAACCTCACACAGACACAGAACCTCACACAGACACAGAACCTCACACAGACACAGAACCTCACACAGACACAGAACACACAGAACAGAACCTCACACAGACACAGAACCTCACACAGACACAGAACCTCACAACACAGACCAGAACACTCACACAGACACAGAACCTCACACAGACACAGAACCTCACACAGACACAGAACCTCACACAGACACAGAACCTCACACAGACACAGAACCTCACACAGACACAGAACCTCACACAGACACAGAACCTCACACAGACACACAGAACCTCACACAGACACAGAACCTCACACAGACACAGACACACAGAACAAACCTCACACAGACACAGAACCTCACACAGACACAGAACCTCACACAGACACAGAACCTCAGCACAGACACAGAACCTCACACAGACACAGAACCTCACACAGACACAGAACCTCACACAGACACAGAACCTCACACAGACACAGAACCTCACACAGACACAGAACCTCACACAGACACAGAACCTCACACAGACACAGAACCTCACACAGACACAGAACCTCACACAGACACAGAACTCAGCACAGACACAGAACCTCACACAGACACAGAACCTCACACAGACACAACCTCACACAGACACAGAACCTCACACAGACACAGAACCTCACACAGACACAGAACCTCACACAGACACAGAACCTCACACAGACACAGAACCTCACACAGACACAGAACCTCACACAGACACAGAACCTCACACAGACACAGAACCTCACACAGACACAGAACCTCAGCACAGACACAGAACCTCACACAGACACAGAACCTCACACAGACACAGAACCTCACACAGACACAGAACCTCACACAGACACAGAACCTCACACAGACACAGAACCTCACACAGACACAGAACCTCACACAGACACAGAACCTCACACAGACACAGAACCTCACACAGACACAGAACCTCACACAGACACAGAACCTCACACAGACACAGAACCTCACACAGACACAGAACCTCACACAGACACAGAACTCACACAGACACAGAACCTCACACAGACACAGAACCTCACACAGACACAGAACCTCACACAGACACAGAACCTCACAGACAGACACAGAACAGACCTCACACAGACACAGAACCTCACACAGACACAGAACCTCACACAGACACAGAACCTCACACAGACACAGAACCTCACACAGACACAGAACCTCACACAGACACAGAACCTCACACAGACACAGAACCTCACACAGACACAGAACCTCACACAGACACAGAACCTCACACAGACACAGAACCTCACACAGACACAGAACCTCACACAGACACAGAACCTCACACAGACACAGAACCTCACACAGACACAGAACCTCACACAGACACAGAACCTCACACAGACACAGAACCTCACACAGACACAGAACCTCACACAGACACAGAACCTCACACAGACACAGAACCTCACACAGACACAGAACCTCACACAGACACAGAACCTCACACAGACACAGAACCTCAGCACAGACACAGAACCTCACACAGACACAGAACCTCACACAGACACAGAACCTCACACAGACACAGAACCTCACACAGACACAGAACCTCACACAGACACAGAACCTCACACAGACACAGAACCTCACACAGACACAGAACCTCACACAGACACAGAACCTCACACAGACACAGAACCCTAGCCCATAGACAGTAGAGGATCGGAGCAGCACTCACCGCAGCAGTGCTACGTGTACTCAGACTCAGACGGGGGGCTGTACTCACTTGCTCTGCCAAAATCTGCCGGTTTTGGATAGCATTGTTCCGCATTAACAAGAAGGCATCGGTCAGACGCCTGGTGGCCATGATTTCCTATTAGTTTTATTCAATTTACTGCCAGAACACAGGGGTCAGAGTGCAGGGCTGCGGATGCTAACCACAGCTAGGCTAAGCTAGTTAGCTTCATGGATGTTAGCTTTGACACCGACTCATGAGGAAGAACAACGTGAAAATACGTAAAGAATTAAGTTCACACGACTCGGTTCTATTCATCTGTCAAACACACAGACACAGCATTGGTGTAAACAAAGAGACGCGGTCTTTTTCGGAATGAATATGGTTTTCTACGCGTTTTATTCCGAGCGGTCTGCGGAAGTGATGGAGGAACGTAAACACTGCGTCACTGTGCGTGCGTAGGGGGCGTGTGGACGTAAACACTGCGTCACTGTGCGTGCGTAGGGGGCGTGTGGACGTAAACACTGCGTCACTGTGCGTGCGTAGGGGGCGTGTGGACGTAAACACTGCGTCACTGTGCGTGCGTAGGGGGCGTGTGGACGTAAACACTGCGTCACTGTGCGTGCGTAGGGGACGCGTGGACGTAAAAACAAACCACTTCGAAAAACATTCATAAATCTAAATGTATCAACCAAAAACCCACTTTCAAAGTCTCAGAAATAGAAATAAAACAGTGGCTGCAATCACCCCCAAAGCAGCGCTCTTCTGCCTCCAACACACGCACTACTACTGCTAGAAGAAAGAAAATATAATATATTAACAATAATAATAATGAAAATAATAATCCACACCCACATTAATCCTTGTTATAAAATAAATACTTATTTTTATGTTTTAACATTTCAAAAAGGTATTCCCTGTTTAAAGAATCAGCATTGAATGAATAATAAATTAATCATCTTCTCATTGAGAAATAACAGAAGTATTTAATTAAACAAGAAACACCCAGAACATGTTTCCTGGTTCCATTGGGGGCATTAGAACAGAACCTGTCACTTGTAAAGACACTGAGACCAGCGAGACGAGCTGAGTCCAATGGAAGCTGAACCTCAGTCTGGACTTTGAGGGAGCGTCTCCTCCACCACTGGTCCTGGGCTGGTAGGCGGCTCTGGCACATAGCACTTTATTGTGATCTTGATATTGTGAAACCCACCACTCCTTGGACACACCTTTTCCCTCTGCAACCGTTGATCACAATATTCAGTGCTAGAGAATCCCAAGCACATTGGGATTTCTTTGTGTTGGAACTGGACTAAGTTGCTGCACTCACACTTTGCAGAACATGAAGCTGTGTCTATTGCACACCTGAGTCTTGAATTAAAACTGGAACCTTTTAATTTTGTGTTGTAAATATCTCACTCGAGCATTACATGGTGCTAGCAAAATGTATCTACAGTTTCTGCCTCCTCTCTCCAAGTGTGGATCCTACCTAGTTAGCATATGGTGATTAAAACTAAAGTACACTTGTTATACCACTAGCTACTAGTCTTTAGCTTCTGGTAACATATGCTACAGTCGCTCAGACTTTCAGCCCAAGTAAAACTACCGCCAAGATATACAAGACAAAGACAAATGTTTGTTACATTGTTTATTGGAAAAGCTTCAATAATAATTTATTCAATTCATTTGTTTTAGTAATGCAGTCACACAAGAGCCACCGTCCTGTCATAAATAAACACTGACATTGCACCAACGATATCATCAGGGCTAAAGTCAGTAAAAATGTAAGTAAGAATATCCATCTCTGCAGCATCAGCACACAGAGAACCACAATGACCCGCACGCCACTAACTACCACCTGGTCCTGGTCCTGGTCCTGGTCCTGGTCCTGGTCCAGGTCCAGGTCCAGGTCCAGGTCCAGAGTCAATAACAGTTTATGGGTCTATGTCACATTCATGAGATCAGAGCCAGCTGAAGTCCCCAAGGCCCTGGTGGATCAAACATAACAGTATAAAAATAACAAAACAAAACACCTGCTAAGTTCACTCAGGCACATCGTTAAACACTAACACAGAAGAAAGGAAAACAGTTGTGCAGATACAAACACTTTCATACAAAGCATCAGATTTTGGCCCAAAAAATACAGTGAAGACTCACACTGACTCACACTGACTCACACTGACTCAGGGTTAGACTCACTCTGACTCACACTGACTCACACTGACTCAGGGTTAGACTCACACTGACTCAGGGTTAGACTCACACTGACTCACACTGACTCAGGGTTAGACTCACACTGACTCACACAGACTCACACTGACTCAGGGTTAGACTCACACTGACTCAGGGTTAGACTCACACTGACTCAGGGTTAGACTCACACTGACTCAGGGTTAGACTCACACTGACTCACACAGACTCACACTGACTCAGGGTTAGACTCACACTGACTCACACAGACTCACACTGACTCAGGGTTAGACTCACACTGACTCACACTGACTCAGGGTTAGACTCACACTGACTCAGGGTTAGACTCACACTGACTCACACAGACTCACACTGACTCAGGGTTAGACTCACACTGACTCACACTGACTCACACTGACTCACACTGACTCACACTGACTCAGGGTTAGACTCACACTGACTCACACAGACTCACACTGACTCAGGGTTAGACTCACACTGACTCACACTGACTCACACTGACTCACACTGACTCACACTGACTCAGGGTTAGACTCACACTGACTCACACTGACTCACACTGACTCACACAGACTCACACTGACTCAGGGTTAGACTCACACTGACTCACACTGACTCACACTGACTCAGGGTTAGACTCACACTGACTCACTCTGACTCAGGGTTAGACTCACTCTGACTCAGGGTTAGACTCACACTGACTCAGGGTTAGACTCACACTGACTCAGGGTTAGACTCACACTGACTCACACTGACTCAGGGTTAGACTCACACTGACTCACACAGACTCACACTGACTCAGGGTTAGACTCACACTGACTCAGGGTTAGACTCACACTGACTCAGGGTTAGACTCACACTGACTCAGGGTTAGACTCACACTGACTCACACAGACTCACACTGACTCAGGGTTAGACTCACACTGACTCACACAGACTCACACTGACTCAGGGTTAGACTCACACTGACTCACACTGACTCAGGGTTAGACTCACACTGACTCAGGGTTAGACTCACACTGACTCACACAGACTCACACTGACTCAGGGTTAGACTCACACTGACTCACACTGACTCACACTGACTCACACTGACTCAGGGTTAGACTCACACTGACTCACTCTGACTCAGGGTTAGACTCACACTGACTCAGGGTTAGACTCACACTGACTCACACTGACTCACACTGACTCACACTGACTCAGGGTTAGACTCACACTGACTCACACTGACTCAGGGTTAGACTCACACTGACTCACACTGACTCAGGGTTAGACTAACACTGACTCACACTGACTCAGGGTTAGACTCACACTGACTCACACTGACTCAGGGTTAGACTCACACTGACTCAGGGTTAGACTCACACTGACTCAGGGTTAGACTCACACTGACTCACACAGACTCACACTGACTCAGGGTTAGACTCACACTGACTCACTCTGACTCAGGGTTAGACTCACACTGACTCACTCTGACTCAGGGTTAGACTCACACTGACTCACTCTGACTCAGGGTTAGACTCACACTGACTCACACTGACTCAGGGTTAGACTCACACTGACTCACACTGACTCAGGGTTAGACTCACACTGCATTAACATTACAAACAGTTACATGTGACTAAAGAATGAAAATGAGTCTGTAGACATTAGTGTTAGCAACAATGGTAGTTGAACAAATATGTAGTTTTTAGACAAATCCCTCTTAGTTTTAGACGCCCCTGATTATAATGTTTACCATTATCTCTATTCACAGAAAAGTCCTTTTTACAGAGACTGGAACAGGATAAGACACAATTTACAGAACAATGAAACATGCATTTTGTTAAAAGACTAAATAACAAATAATTGGCCAGAAGTTTATATTTGAAAACTCTGCTTTGAGGAGTTTTTCAATGCCATGTTTTAAGAATTGATATAATTGACAAAAGTGGAGTAAAGTCTTATATGTGACATCACAGTAAAATAAAAGTGTAGTAGTCTTTGTTCCTTTGCGTACCTCAACGTTGAGGAAAAGGGAATGTGGACTTAGTTGATGTGGAACGTTTCAAAGTTTATTGGAAGAATGGGTTAAACTGGGATTCCCAAACGATGTTTCTTTTTTTTAACGGTCTTTAGGCCAGTGAGGCGGCGGACATCATCCTCTTCTGATTCATCCATCTCATCGTCGGCTGAGAAGAGGATCTAAACAAGGAAAACAGAAGAGATTTGGACACAATTATATATATAAACAAGTACTGTGTGTGTGCGTGTGTGAGTGTGTGTGCGTGTGTGCGAGTGTGTGTGCGTGGTAGTGTGTGTGCGTGTGTGTTCTCTATTTCTGTGTCACTTTTCTGCACTCACCTTAAAGTATTACTTTGAATGTACTGTTTATATACATCCTGGTACTTTACTTTGGGAAAACTTAAATTAATAACCATCCGTTTCAAGTTCAAACATCTGTTATTACTGATCCTTCAGCTGCAAACGTCAGAGATAAACTACCATACTCAAATTATAATGAAAATGAACGAGCCAGCCAGGAGTCGAACCTAGAATCTTCTGATCCGTAGTCAGACGCGTTATCCATTGCGCCACTGGCCCACATTGCCAGTTCGGTCCACCCCACAAAAAACCACTGAGGGCCCCCACATGAAGGAGGGTGACCAAGCCCCAACTCCCGCTGAGTTAGTGAATGTCGAACAGTCTAGTCTTAGCACAGCGTGTGGCCTCTAGAACATGGACACCTGTATTTTATACTGGTGCACGAAGGACTATACATTAGCATCTTCAACACGTTAGCAACTGTGCTAATGGCCCAGAAAGCATATAGAGACACATTAAATATACATATGTTAACAATCATATAATAATGCATTAATGCTATCTTAGGATGTATTTATCATATCGCGCAGTGTTAGCAACAAAAGTAAAACAAATCTGCAAAAAACAGTGGAAAAGAATTTGCGAGCCAGCCAGGAGTCGAACCTAGAATCTTCTGATCCGTAGTCAGACGCGTTATCCATTGCGCCACTGGCCCACTCTGTCAGAGCCTTCTGCTTTGGTCCCTATAAACACTGCACTTTCCCGCCACAACAGGAGGCTTTTAATCACATCCACAACACACTGAAGATAATAAATGTAATAACTCTGTGCTAAGTGTCTGAGGAGAAGCTTTAGAAAAGGCCAATGCTTTTAAAGACGATCTGAACGTGTTTTAAAACGTTATAAAAAGGCTCAGTAGATGGCGCTGCTGTGCTCCGCCACCGGAGACAAGACTGCAAACTGAAAATAGAAAAGAGGATCTGTCCGCAGCAAAAAGAGGATGATCCACGTGTGCTGAGGCTACACCTGTGTAATGTCTCTGTACAGATGTGCTGAGGCTACACCTGTGTAATGTCTCTGTAAAGATGTGCTGAGGCTACACCTGTGTAATGTCTCTGTAAAGATGTGCTGAGGCTACACCTGTGTAATGTCTCTGTACAGATGTGCTGAGGCTACACCTGTGTAATGTCTCTGTACAGATGTGCTGAGGCTACACCTGTGTAATGTCTCTGTACAGATGTGCTGAGGCTACACCTGTGTAATGTCTCTGTACAGATGTGCTGAGGCTACACCTGTGTAATGTCTCTGTACAGATGTGCTGAGGCTACACCTGTGTAATGTCTCTGTACAGATGTGCTGAGACACCTGTGTAATGTCTCTGTAAAGATGTGCTGAGGCTACACCTGTGTAATGTCTCTGTACAGATGTGCTGAGGCTACACCTGTGTAATGTCTCTGTACAGATGTGCTGAGGCTACACCTGTGTAATGTCTCTGTACAGATGTGCTGAGGCTACACCTGTGTAATGTCTCTGTACAGATGTGCTGAGGCTACACCTGTGTAATGTCTCTGTACAGATGTGCTGAGACTACACCTGTGTAATGTCTCTGTAAAGATGTGCTGAGGCTACACCTGTGTAATGTCTCTGTAAAGATGTGCTGAGACTACACCTGTGTAATGTCTCTGTACAGATGTGCTGAGGCTACACCTGTGTAATGTCTCTGTAAAGATGTGCTGAGGCTACACCTGTGTAATGTCTCTGTAAAGATGTGCTGAGGCTACACCTGTGTAATGTCTCTGTACAGATGTGCTGAGGCTACACCTGTGTAATGTCTCTGTACAGATGTGCTGAGACTCAGACTTCTTTAAAGTCTATTATTTAAGATAATAATAATAAACAGAGGGACCATCAAAGGGACCATCAGAGGGACCATCAGAGGGACCATCAGAGGGACCATCAAAGGGACCATCAGAGACCATCAGAGAGACCATCAGAGGGACCATCAGAGAGACCATCAGAGGGACCATCAAAGGGACCATCAGAGGGACCGTCAGAGGGACCATCAGAGAGACCGTCAGAGGGACCATCAGAGGGACCATCAGAGACCATCAGAGAGACCATCAGAGGGACCAGGGTTAGTTGTAGGGACACACCGATTGTGCAATGATTTTTCTTTTTGTTATTTTTGTTATTTATTAAAAATATTTCTTGCTTCAGTTTTCTGTTTCCTTCAGCTTCATGCAGGCGCTGGCTCCGCCTCCTCCTTCTCAAACGTCCAATCAGAATCTTTAAACTATTTTCTTGCAGCTGTTGAAATCTCACTGAACAAAAGGTCAAACACATTTTCTGATTCTGTCAAATATCGCCTCAAGACAGCAGCCATCTTGTTTCTTCTCCTGAAAAGTCTAAGTTACAGATCTCTGAGGGACACATTTCAAGAAGACGTTTTAAGCCTGGTTCACACGAGACGATTTTAAAATAGTCGCCGATTCTCCAAACCTGAGAGACCTCACACACGGAGATAAAAAATCAAGGGTCTAACCTCTTTGGTCGTACACCAAAGTCTAACCTCTTTGGTCGTACACGCTGCCGCACGGCAGCGCCCCGCACGGCAGCGCCCCGCACGGCAGCGCCCGGCAGCGCCCCGCACGGCAGCGCCCCGCACGGCAGCGCCCCGCACGGCAGCGCCCCGCACGGCAGCGCCCCGCACGGCAGCGCCCCGCACGGCAGCGCCCCGCACGGCAGCGCCCCGCACGGCAGCACACGGCAGCGCCCCGCACGGCAGCGCCCCGCACGGCAGCGCACGGCAGCGCCCCGCACGGCAGCACACGGCAGCGCCCCAAGTCTTTCTGAGCGACGCAGTCTTAAAACATGGTTAATCCATCAGATTATTTTAACAATAATTGGAGCGTTGTTAAGATTGTCGTTAGGGTTAAATCGGGTTAAATCGGGTTAAATCCTGCCGTGTGAACCAGGCTTTAGGAAAGTGTGTAAATCGTTCAAAACAAAGGGACAGGATCACAGCCTTCACCTGTGTCTGATAAATACTATTGTTTTCTGCATTCCAGGTGCATGCGACATCACAGGAGCCCAGAACAACAACAATAATAACAAACAATAATAAACAACAAAAACAAACAAAGGGACTGACCTCTGACTCCGAGTCGTCGTGCGACAGCGCTCGTCTGTAACGCACTTTTCCATTTCCACGACACTCTTCGTCCCTTTCCTCCAACTTTGCTTTTGTTCTGCTCTTCTTCATCAGAAAGTTATCCACCACCCAAAACATCAAAGCCTGGAGCCAAAACATGAGCACAGGTACAGACTTACATTGACAAAGAAGGACACGATGAGCACAGGTACAGACTTACATTGACAAAGAAGGGGACGATGAGCACAGGTACAGACTTACATTGACAAAGAAGGGGACGATGAGCACAGGTACAGACTTACATTGACAAAGAAGGGCACGATGAGCACAGGTACAGACTTACATTGACAAAGAAGGGCACGATGAGCACAGGTACAGACTTACATTGACAAAGAAGGGGACGATGAGCACAGGTACAGACTTACATTGACAAAGAAGGGCACGATGAGCACAGGTACAGACTTACATTGACAAAGAAGGGCACGATGAGCACAGGTACAGACTTACATTGACAAAGAAGGGGACGATGAGCACAGGTACAGACTTACATTGACAAAGAAGGGGACGATGAGCACAGGTACAGACTTACATTGACAAAGAAGGGCACGATGAGCACAGGTACAGACTTACATTGACAAAGAAGGGGACGATGAGCACAGGTACAGACTTACATTGACAAAGAAGGGCACGATGAGCACAGGTACAGACTTAGATTGACAAAGAAGGGGACGATGAGCACAGGTACAGACTTACATTGACAAAGAAGGGCACGATGAGCACAGGTACAGACTTACATTGACAAAGAAGGGCACGATGAGCACAGGTACAGACTTACATTGACAAAGAAGGGCACGATGAGCATGACCAGGGCCAGCTCCAGGTCCGGGTTCTGGATCGGGTTCAGAACCGCCAACTGTACCAGGGACAGGTTACTTTGTAGACCACACACTTTGATGTTTGTGTGTCTATGTGTGTGTGTGTAATGAGTGTTTGTTTGTGTGTGCGTCTATGTGTGTGTAATGTGTGTGTATGTGTGTCTATGTGTGTGTGTGTAATGTGTGTGTGTGTGTCTATGTGTGTGTAATGTGTGTGTGTAATGTGTGTGTCTATGTGTCTATGTGTGTGTAATGTGTGTGTAACAGACCTGTTTCCACTGAGGAATGAGCAGAACCAACATAATCATCACTTTCTCAAACATCATGATGAGGATGTAGAAGATACACTGCCCCAGCCACGCTGCACACTGGACCGGCTCCCCTGGGGAGAGACCGGACCATCAGAGACCAGAGAGACCAGAGGGAGACCAGAGGGAGACCAGAGGGAGACCAGAGAGAGACCAGAGCGAGACCAGAGCGAGACCAGAGGGAGACCAGAGAGAGACCAGAGAGAGACCAGAGAGAGACCAGAGAGAGACCAGAGGGAGACCAGAGGGAGGCCAGAGAGGGACCAGAGGGAGACCAGAGGGAGGCCAGAGAGGGACCAGAGTGAGACCAGAGAGACCAGAGGGAGACCAGAGAGAGACCAGAAGGAGACCAGAGACCAGAGGGATCAGAGGGTCCAGGGTTTTTTCTAGGGACGCACCAATTGTGACATTTTGGACCAATGGTTTTTCTTTGTTATTTTTTAACTATTTCTTGCTTCAGTTTTCTGTTTCCTTCAGCTTCATGCAGGCGCTGGCTCCGCCTCCTCCTTCTCAAACGTCCAATCAGAATCTTTAAACTATTTTCTTGCAGCTGTTGAAATCTCACTGAACAAACGTGCAAACACTTTTTCTGATTCTGTCAAACATCGCCACAAGACAGCGGCCATCGTGTCTCCCTCTACTGGCGTCTCCCTCTACTGGCGTCTCCCTCTACTGGCGTCTCCCTCTACTGGCGTCTCCCTCTACTGGCGTCTCTCTACTGGCGTCTCTCTACTGGCGTCTCTCTACTGGCGTCTCTGCTACTGGCGTCTCTATGGTCTCTCTACTGGCGTCTCTCTACTGGCGTCTCCTCTACTGGCGTTCCCTCTACTGGCGTCTCTCTACTGGCTGGCGTCTCCCTCTACTGGCGTCTCCCTCTACTGGCGTCTCCCTACTGGCGTCTCTCTCTACTGGCGTCTCCCTCTACTGGCTCTCTACTGCTTCTCACTGGCGTCTCCCTCTACTGCGTCTCCCTCTACTGGCGTCTCCCTCTACTGGCGTCTCCCTCTACTGGCGTCTCTCTACTGGCGTCTCTCTACTGGCGTCTCCCTCTACTGGCGTCTCTCTACTGGCGTCTCTCTACTGGCGTCCCTCTACTGGCGTCTCCCTCTACTGGCGTCTCCCTCTCTACTGGCGTCTCTCTACTGGCGTCTCTCTACTGGCGTCTCCCTCTACTGGCGTCTCCCTCTACTGGCGTCTCTCTACTGGCGTCTCCCTCTACTGGCGTCTCCCTCTACTGGCGTCTCCCTCTACTGGCGTCTCCCTCTACTGGCGTCTCCCTCTACTGGAGCGTCCCTCTACTGGCGTCTCCCTCTACTGGCGTCTCCCTCTACTGGCGTCTCCCTCTACTGGAGCGTCCCTCTACTGGCGTCTCCCTCTACTGGCGTCTCCCTCTACTGGCGTCTCCCTCTACTGGCGTCTCCCTCTACTGGAGCGTCCCTCTACTGGAGCGTCCCTCTACTGGAGCGTCCCTTTGATCATCTTGAGCGTCCCTTTGATCATCTTGAGCGTCCCTTTGATCCCCTTGATGCCAAAGTATAAAATAAAGTCTAAAGTTTGTAATGACCATATTCTCCAAAGCGCAGCGACTCCCACTGCCTCCACTCCACCACGGCACTGACGGCTCGCACCCCGCCGTAGATCAGCAACATCCCCAACGAGGCGTCCAGCAGGAAGTTTATGAGGTACCTGACACAGAGACAACAGAGAGCTAACAGAGAGCTAACAGAGAGACAACAGAGAGCTAACAGAGAGACAACAGAGAGCTAACAGAGAGACAACAGAGAGCTAACAGAGAGCTAACAGAGAGACAACAGAGAGCTAACAGAGAGACAACAGAGAGCTAACAGAGAGCTAACAGAGAGACAACAGAGAGCTAACAGAGAGACAACAGAGAGCTAACAGAGAGCTAACAGAGAGACAACAGAGAGCTAACAGAGAGACAACAGAGAGCTAACAGAGAGACAACAGAGAGACAACAGAGAGCTAACAGAGAGACAACAGAGAGACAACAGAGAGCTAACAGAGAGCAAACAGAGAGCTAACAGAGAGACAACAGAGAGACAACAGAGAGCTAACAGAGAGAGAGCTAACAGAGAGCTAACAGAGAGACAACAGAGAGCTAACAGAGAGACAACAGAGAGCTAACAGAGAGCTAACAGAGAGACAACAGAGAGCTAACAGAGAGACAACAGAGAGACAACAGAGAGCTAACAGAGAGCAAACAGAGAGCTAACAGAGAGACAACAGAGAGACAACAGAGAGCTAACAGAGAGACAACAGAGAGACAACAGAGAGCTAACAGAGAGACAACAGAGAGACAACAGAGAGCTAACAGAGAGACAACAGAGAGCTAACAGAGAGCTAACAGAGAGCTAACAGAGAGCTAACAGAGAGACAACAGAGAGAGAACAGAGAGCTAACAGAGAGCTAACATAGAGCTAACAGAGAGCTAACAGAGAGCTAACAGAGAGCTAACAGAGAGACAACAGAGAGCTAACAGAGAGACAACAGAGAGCTAACAGAGAGACAACAGAGAGCTAACAGAGAGCTAACAGAGAGACAACAGAGAGCTAACAGAGAGACAACAGAGAGCTAACAGAGAGACAACAGAGAGACAACAGAGAGCTAACAGAGAGACAACAGAGAGACAACAGAGAGCTAACAGAGAGCAAACAGAGAGCTAACAGAGAGACAACAGAGAGACAACAGAGAGCTAACAGAGAGCTAACAGAGAGCTAACAGAGAGCTAACAGAGAGACAACAGAGAGCTAACAGAGAGACAACAGAGAGCTAACAGAGAGACAACAGAGAGACAACAGAGAGCTAACAGAGAGACAACAGAGAGACAACAGAGAGCTAACAGAGAGCAAACAGAGAGCTAACAGAGAGACAACAGAGAGACAACAGAGAGCTAACAGAGAGCTAACAGAGAGCTAACAGAGAGCTAACAGAGAGACAACAGAGAGCTAACAGAGAGACAACAACAGAGAGACAACAGAGAGCTAACAGAGAGACAACAGAGAGAGAACAGAGAGACAACAGAGAGCTAACAGAGAGACAACAGAGAGAGAACAGAGAGACAACAGAGAGCTAACAGAGAGACAACAGAGAGCTAACAGAGAGACAACAGAGAGAGAACAGAGAGACAACAGAGAGCTAACAGAGAGACAACAGAGAGCTAACAGAGAGACAACAGAGAGCTAACAGAGAGCTAACAGAGAGACAACAGAGAGAGAACATAGAGCTAACAGAGAGCTAACATAGAGCTAACAGAGAGCTAACAGAGAGAGAACATAGAGCTAACAGAGAGCTAACATAGAGCTAACAGAGAGCTAACAGAGAGAACATAGAGCTAACATAGAGATAACATAGAGCTAACAGAGAGCTAACAGAGAGCTAACAGAGAGAGAACAGAGAGCTAACAGAGAGAAAACATAGAGAGAACATAGAGCTAACAGAGAGCTAACATAGAGAGAACATAGAGCTTACAGAGAGCTAACAGAGCTAGCATAGAGCTAACAGAGAGCTAACAGAGAGCTAACATAGAGAGAACATAGAGCTAACAGAGAGCTAACATAGAGCTAACATAGAGAGAACATAGAGCTTACAGAGAGCTAACAGAGCTAGCATAGAGCTAACAGAGAGCTAACAGAGAGCTAGCATAGAGCTTACAGAGAGCAGGGGTCCTCCTCCGTCAGGTCCGACAGATACACATTTGCAAAGTGAATAAACAACATTCCTATGGCCTGCTTTGACGTGTCCAGGAACCTGCAACAAAGAATAAGATTAAAGTGACTCGGCCGTAATGTAAAGGATAAGGAAGTGAAAGTGAAAGTATAAATTACTTTCATCATTGTTACTCACATATTAATGTGGCCTACACTAATAATGTCTCTATAGTTTTTATCTTTTAACCATTTTTAACCTGGAAAGTCCCACTGAGATCAGGGACCTCTTTTTAAAGGAGCCCAGGACGAGCGTTGGATCCAAGCAACATAAAACACGTTTTTGTCAACTCCCAAAATAACACCGACTCTCAATAGACCCTTGTAGTTCCACCATGCTCCACCAGAGGCTCCACCAGAGGATCCACCAGAGGCTCCACCAGAGGATCCACCAGAGGCTCCACCAGAGGATCCACCAGAGGCTCCACCAGAGGATCCACCAGAGGCTCCACCAGAGGCTCCACCAGAGGCTCCACCAGAGGCTCCACCAGAGGATCCACCAGAGGCTCCACCATGCTCCACCAGAGGCTCCACCAGAGGCTCCACCAGAGGCTCCACCAGAGGCTCCACCAGAGGCTCCACCAGAGGATCCACCAGAGGATCCACCAGAGGCACCACCAGAGGTTCCACCAGAGGCTCCACCATGCTCCACCAGAGGCTCCACCAGAGGCACCACCAGAGGCTCCACCAGAGGCTCCACCAGAGGCTCCACCAGAGGCTCCACCAGAGGCTCCACCAGAGGCTCCACCAGAGGCTCCACCAGAGGATCCACCAGAGGCACCACCAGAGGCTCCACCAGAGGATCCACCAGAGGCACCACCAGAGGCTCCACCAGAGGTTCCACCATGCTCCACCAGAGGCTCCACCAGAGGCTCCACCAGAGGCTCCACCAGAGGCTCCACCAGAGGCTCCACCAGAGGCTCCACCAGAGGATCCACCAGAGGATCCACCAGAGGATCCACCAGAGGCTCCACCAGAGGCTCCACCAGAGGCTCCACCAGAGGCTCCACCAGAGGATCCACCAGAGGCACCACCAGAGGCACCACCAGAGGCTCCACCAGAGGCTCCACCAGAGGCTCCACCAGAGGCTCCACCAGAGGATCCACCAGAGGCACCACCAGAGGCTCCACCAGAGGCTCCACCATGCTCCACCAGAGGCTCCACCAGAGGCTCCACCAGAGGATCCACCAGAGGATCCACCAGAGGCACCACCAGAGGCTCCACCAGAGGCTCCACCAGAGGCTCCACCAGAGGCACCACCAGAGGCTCCACCAGAGGCTCCACCATGCTCCACCAGAGGCTCCACCAGAGGCTCCACCAGAGGCTCCACCAGAGGCTCCACCAGAGGCTCCACCAGAGGCTCCACCAGAGGCTCCACCAGAGGATCCACCAGAGGCACCACCAGAGGATCCACCAGAGGCTCCACCAGAGGATCCACCAGAGGCTCCACCAGAGGCTCCACCAGAGGCACCACCAGAGGCTCCACCAGAGGCTCCACCATGCTCCACCAGAGGCTCCACCAGAGGCTCCACCAGAGGCACCACCAGAGGCACCACCAGAGGCTCCACCAGAGGCTCCACCAGAGGCTCCACCAGAGGCTCCAGCAGAGGCTCCACCAGAGGATCCACCAGAGGCTCCACCAGAGGCTCCACCAGAGGCTCCACCAGAGGCTCCACCAGAGGCTCCACCAGAGGCACCACCGGAGGCTCCACCAGAGGCTCCACCAGAGGCTCCACCAGAGGCTCCACCAGAGGCTCCACCAGAGGATCCACCAGAGGCACCACCAGAGGATCCACCAGAGGCTCCACCAGAGGATCCACCAGAGGCTCCACCAGAGGCTCCACCAGAGGCTCCACCAGAGGCTCCACCAGAGGCTCCACCAGAGGATCCACCAGAGGCTCCACCAGAGGATCCACCAGAGGATCCACCAGAGGCTCCACCAGAGGCTCCACCAGAGGCTCCACCAGAGGCTCCACCAGAGGATCCACCAGAGGCTCCACCAGAGGCTCCACCAGAGGCTCCACCAGAGGCTCCACCAGAGGATCCACCAGAGGATCCACCAGAGGCACCACCAGAGGTTCCACCAGAGGCTCCACCATGCTCCACCAGAGGCTCCACCAGAGGCACCACCAGAGGCTCCACCAGAGGCTCCACCAGAGGCTCCACCAGAGGCTCCACCAGAGGATCCACCAGAGGCTCCACCAGAGGCTCCACCAGAGGATCCACCAGAGGATCCACCAGAGGCTCCACCAGAGGCTCCACCAGAGGCTCCACCAGAGGCTCCACCAGAGGATCCACCAGAGGCTCCACCAGAGGCTCCACCAGAGGCTCCACCAGAGGCTCCACCAGAGGATCCACCAGAGGCTCCACCAGAGGATCCACCAGAGGCTCCACCAGAGGCTCCACCAGAGGCTCCACCAGAGGATCCACCAGAGGCTCCACCAGAGGCTCCACCAGAGGCTCCACCAGAGGATCCACCAGAGGATCCACCAGAGGCACCACCAGAGGCTCCACCAGAGGATCCACCAGAGGCACCACCAGAGGCTCCACCAGAGGCTCCACCATGCTCCACCAGAGGCTCCACCAGAGGCTCCACCAGAGGCTCCACCAGAGGCTCCACCAGAGGCTCCACCAGAGGATCCACCAGAGGATCCACCAGAGGCTCCACCAGAGGCTCCACCAGAGGCTCCACCAGAGGCTCCACCAGACGATCCACCAGAGGCACCACCAGAGGCACCACCAGAGGCTCCACCAGAGGCTCCACCAGAGGATCCACCAGAGGCACCACCAGAGGCTCCACCAGAGGCTCCACCATGCTCCACCAGAGGCTCCACCAGAGGCTCCACCAGAGGATCCACCAGAGGATCCACCAGAGGCACCACCAGAGGCTCCACCAGAGGCTCCACCAGAGGCACCACCAGAGGCTCCACCAGAGGCACCACCAGAGGCTCCACCAGAGGCTCCACCATGCTCCACCAGAGGCTCCACCAGAGGCTCCACCAGAGGCTCCACCAGAGGCTCCACCAGAGGCTCCACCAGAGGATCCACCAGAGGCACCACCAGAGGATCCACCAGAGGCTCCACCAGAGGATCCACCAGAGGCTCCACCAGAGGCTCCACCAGAGGCACCACCAGAGGCTCCACCAGAGGATCCACCAGAGGATCCACCAGAGGCTCCACCAGAGGCTCCACCAGAGGCTCCACCAGAGGATCCACCAGAGGCTCCACCAGAGGCTCCACCAGAGGCTCCACCAGAGGATCCACCAGAGGATCCACCAGAGGATCCACCAGAGGCACCACCAGAGGATCCACCAGAGGCTCCACCAGAGGCTCCACCAGAGGCTCCACTAGAGGCTCCACCAGAGGCTCCACCAGAGGATCCACCAGAGGCTCCACCAGAGGCTCCACCAGAGGATCCACTAGAGGCTCCACCAGAGGCTCCACCAGAGGATCCACCAGAGGATCCACCAGAGGATCCACCAGAGGCTCCACCAGAGGCTCCACCAGAGGCTCCACCAGAGGCTCCACCAGAGGATCCACCAGAGGATCCACCAGAGGATCCACCAGAGGCACCACCAGAGGATCCACCAGAGGCTCCACCAGAGGCTCCACCAGAGGCTCCACTAGAGGCTCCACCAGAGGCTCCACCAGAGGCTCCACCAGAGGATCCACCAGAGGCTCCACCAGAGGATCCACCAGAGGCTCCACCAGAGGCTCCACCAGAGGCTCCACCAGAGGCTCCACTAGAGGCTCCACAGAGGCTCCACCAGAGGCTCCACCAGAGGTCCACCAGAGGCTCCACCAGAGGCTCCACCAGAGGCTCCACCAGAGGCTCCACCAGAGGCTCCACCAGAGGCTCCACCAGAGGCTCCACCAGAGGCTCCACCAGAGGCTCCACCAGAGGATCCACCAGAGGATCCACCAGAGGCTCCACCAGAGGCTCCACTAGAGGCTCCACCAGAGGCTCCACCAGAGGCTCCACCAGAGGCTCCACCAGAGGCACCACCAGAGGCACCACCAGAGGCTCCACCAGAGGCTCCACCAGAGGCTCCACCAGAGGCTCCACCAGAGGCTCCACCAGAGGATCCACCAGAGGCTCCACCAGAGGCTCCACCAGAGGCTCCACCAGAGGCTCCACCAGAGGCTCCACCAGAGGCTCCACCAGAGGCTCCACCAGAGGATCCACCAGAGGCTCCACCAGAGGCTCCACCAGAGGCTCCACCAGAGGATCCACCAGAGGATCCACCAGAGGCACCACCAATCATTGTAGGGTGTTTTTTTGGGCATTTTTGGGCAGGAAAAACATGCCAGCATCTGGCAACCCTGAGACATGTGCTTCGATGTGAGTGGTTGAAGGAACATGTCATTCTAGATAACAGAGTGGTTTATCTAATTGTGGTAAACAGTGACCTATGTACTGAACAGGTGGACAAATGCAAGACAAAATAGTATTAATAACCTGGCCTCACATACAAGGATTTTAGTACATTCTGAAAATCATCCGCTTTGAAGGAGACCCAGGCCCTTGTGTGAAGCTCAGAGAACTACAAGGGTCTGGGGGAGTCAGGAAAATGAAACACTGTCTTAAATAAAACAGAACGACACAAACGCTCCTATGATGCAAGTATGATTAACTAGAAAATAAAAAAGTCAAGTTCTAGCAAGTATGCTTCCAAGTTACTGTACCAAATTTTCCAGGGTCGTCTTTCGTGTTTGGGTTCCCGAAAACGTTTCACTGGAAACATAAAAGTGGAACAGTTATTATTGGATCATGGAATCCCAAACTGCACAACTATAATTCATCACAGAACATCATGTGATCACAGAAAACATGCACACTCGGTTCAATCCTCCAGCTCTGGTCCTGAGCAGCAACATCACCACATTACCCTACGGGACAATAAAGTGCACCTTTACCTTGTATCTGTGTCTTTCATGTGTAAGTAATATGTTATTACACAACCTACCTTCAGCATCAGGATGGATCAGTTTAACAAGAGCAACTAACGACCATTTCCTTCATCTAGCAACCGAGGAAAAGTTTTTATTTTCATTTATGTATTTTTATTTAATTTTACTTTGGATTATTTAAGGTGCACAAGGGACACACAAGGAGAAGGGAAAACAATGTTGTGTACATGATGAACATATGTGATCAACACAATACAAAAATAAAGAGATTGTTCTGTCAGTTGTGAATAGTTGTTTATAATATATATTTATACAACATTTATCACTTTGACCCAGAACACATCGAAGCCACTGGACGTCATTATGACGTGATTAGTTAATGAATCCTAACAGACCAACATCAGAGATACTCACACATGAGGATGCTGAAGGCCATCATGGCCAGCAGACCCTGCAGGAAGATCCCAAAAGAGTCCATGAGGGCCCCGTTCTCACAGCCCCGAGTGTCAGGGCCGGGACTGGGGGCCACCGAGATGTTGCTGAGGGTCAGGGCAGGCTGCATCATGCTGACTCCGCTCACAGCAGCCATGGCTCTGGCCCCAGCAGGAGGCCCCAGCAGGGGTTCCAGCAGGAGGTCCCAGCAGGAGGCCCCAGTAGGAGGCCCCAGTAGGAGGTCCCAGTAGGAGGTCCCAGCAGGAGGTCACAGCAGGAGGCCCCAGCAGGAGGTCACAGCAGGAGGTCCCAGTAGGAGGTCCCAGCAGGAGGTCACAGCAGGAGGTCCCAGTAGGAGGTCCCAGTAGGAGGTCCCAGTAAGAGGTCCCAGCAGGAGGTCCCAGCAGGAGGCCCCAGTAGGAGGTCCCAGTAGGAGGTCACAGCAGGAGGCCCCAGCAGGAGGTCACAGCAGGAGCCCCAGTAGGAGGTCCCAGTAGGAGGTCACAGCAGGAGCCCCAGTAGGAGGTCCCAGTAGGAGGTCACAGCAGGAGGCCCCAGCAGGAGGTCACAGCAGGAGCCCCAGTAGGAGGTCCCAGTAGGAGGTCACAGCAGGAGCCCCAGTAGGAGGTCCCAGTAGGAGGTCCCAGTAGGAGGTCCCAGCAGGAGGCCCCAGCAGGAGGTCACAGCAGGAGCCCCAGTAGGAGGTCCCAGTAGGAGGTCCCAGTAGGAGGTCCCAGTAGGAGGTCCCAGCAGGAGGCCCCAGCAGGAGGTCACAGCAGGAGGCCCCAGCAGGAGGTCACAGCAGGAGGTCCCAGTAGGAGGTCCCAGCAGGTCCCAGCAGGAGGTCACAGCAGGAGGCCCCAGCAGGAGGTCACAGCAGGAGGTCACAGCAGGAGGCCCCAGCAGGAGGTCACAGCAGGAGGTCCCAGCAGGTCCCAGCAGGAGGTCACAGCAGGAGACAGGATGGTGTCATTCTCTTACTGCGACATTCACTGAAGAGAACATAGAGTCATGGGCTGAAGCATTCTCACAGTTGTTAGTAAAGAAACCTACCCTGGCCTACTGCCCTACTCCACACATCAGTGCAGGACTCAGGAGGGACGGGAATGATTTGAAATACAGGGAAAACACTATTCTTGTCCAAGAGGAGAAATACTTAAAGCTAAATAAGTCCAGGGTGAACTGAACGTTGTATTAGAGTGAATTGTCCAGATGCTAAAGGGCTGCCATCATGCCTGGCTAGCTAACACTGTGCTCATGCTAGCTCCGCACACGTCTGTAGGTTTCGGAACAAGTTCATCAATAAACCCACTTTACAACCCACAGAGTTGGGCGGGTTTCCCCGAGTTCTGGAGTAAAAATGTGTCTCATAAAATCATTTGCAGGTCGCGGCTCCTGCAGCTGCGGCTCCTTCTGCACTAGCGCCGATGTTGACATGCGTAACATTACGTATGACGTCGTCGTCAGAGAGCATGCTGGGAAATGTAGTGTAAAGAGTAAGAAAGAACTACAAGACAAAATAAATTATCGAAGAAATAACACAAAAAAACACAGATTTAATCACACAAACGGTTTTCAATGAAAGATCCAGCAGTGGAATGAAGACACAAGATGAACTGAGGTGGTTTTATTCAGTTTAAGTTTGAGGAAGCGGCGGGGGAGTGGCCACCTAAATACGACTTTAAAAATATGTATTCATATTGACAGTCAATGGTGTAGACCTACTGAAAAGAAAAAACACGTGTAAGTGTTAAAATATTGTTTTACAGATGTTATTCCTCTTCATCTTAAACATGTTTATGCTCCAAGTCTGTTACACTATAAAATATTTAACTATACAATATATACACAACAGCCTCATATGCGTGTGCTTGATATGCTTCAACATGATTCTTACAGAAAACAAAAGACTTCAATATAAACATAACATTCATGTTTGTCAGTGCAAACTCCACTAAAATGTGTCACAAGAAATGGAAAAAAGGTTTTAAATTTCATCTGAATCAAACTGAGTCCGTCACTTATATTGACTGTATTTCCTGCAGCGGAGTAGACCTCAGCCCTTTGTTCATTAAAGTAGACCTCAGCCCTTTGTTGGTACCTTTGATACCTGTATCAGAAATGAAAACTATTGATTACAGTCAATATTGCAAAAAGTTAATTTCAGTCAAAGAAGCCTGAACAATTGTTAATACATCAATAAGACTTAAACCATTTTGAAAAAGAAAAATGGCGGCAGATATTTATATGAAATAAATATTGTACAAAGATTATTCAGTACAAAAGGAATAGAATAAAAAACACATTTCAGAAAACAGACAAAATAATCTTTCACAAACACCACTTCATTTCCCTTTAGATTTAGACTCTTGTTATTTTAAAACATGCTCAGTTATACTCAGTAGTAAACCACCGGTTTATGGCACAGTTATGTGGCAAACTGTTGATAAAAAGCTAGTTTGACTCTCTCGATGTGGTGGCACAGCTTAACGGCTGGTCCCAGCTTCAGATCCATGCACTCCTGCACCGTGGGCAGGTTCAGCAGCAGCAGCGCCTGGCCGTCGATCTCCTGCAACACACGGTTAAAACACGGTTAAAACACGGTTAAAACACGGTTAAAACACGGTTAAAACACGGTTAAAACACGGTTAAAACACGGTTAAAACACGGTTAAAACACGGTTAAAACACGGATAAAACACGGATAAAACACGGATAAAACACGGATAAAACACGGATAAAACACGGATAAACCACGGATAAAACACGGATAAAACACGGTTAAAACACGGTTAACACACGGTTAACACACGGTAAACGCACGGTAAACACACGGTAAACGCACGGTAAACGCAGGAAAAAAAATACGGTAAACACACGGTAAACGCGGTAAAAATACGGTAAACACACGGTAAACACACGGTAAACACAGGAAAAAAATACGATAAACACACGGTAAACGCGGTAAAAATACGGTAAACACACGGTTAAAACACGGTAAACACACGGTAAACACACAGTTAAAACACGGTAAACGCACGGTAAACGCACGGTAAACGCACGGTAAACGCACGGTAAACGCACGGTAAACGCACTGTAAACACACGGTAAACGCACGGTAAACGCAGGAAAAAAATACGGTAAACACACGGTAAACGCGGTAAAAATACGGTAAACACACGGTTAAAACATGGTAAACGCACGGTTAAAACACGGTAAACACACGGTAAACACACGGTAAACACACAGTTAAAACACGGTAAACACACGGTAAACACACAGTTAAAACACGGTAAACACACGGTTAAAACATGGTAAACGCACGGTTAAAACACGGTAAACACACGGTAAACACACGGTTAAAACACGGTAAACACACAGTTAAAACACGGTAAACACACGGTAAACACACGGTCAGAGTTATCCATGTTACACATGATCTGACCTGGTCCATGAAGATCCGGGCCAGTGGAGCACAGTCCGTGGTCCTGATGAAGCGGACCACATCAGAGACGCTCCAGTCCAGAGGGCTGTGGTCCAGACACAGCTTCTGAGGAGGCTCAGTCTTTGCAGCCTGTAGAAAAGGTGAGGGTCAGATAAAACTGCACCGTCCACAGTCACATGTTCATGAATCACCTTTGGAGACGGAGGGTGGTTCTCATCGTCAGAGAAAGATGGAGAGCGGGGTTTCCTGCGGCGCCGTGTGGGCCGTGGCGTTGTCGGTGGAGATGGAGACGGAGTCGTTGGCTGAGATTTACCAACGGACTGCTCCGAGTCATCCTGAAACTCTGAACCAGAGTCATCACTCAAAGAATCATCTTCATCAAGATCCTCTTCCTCTCCACTTCCCTGTTCAAAGAGGACGTGTGGAAAGGAAAAGGTCATGGTCAGTTATATATACTGATATATATATTATATACATATACACACATGTGTATGATCATGGACCTGTATACAGTACATATATACACATACAGTATACATGTGTATGGACCTGTATACAGTACATATATACACATACAGTATACATGTGTATGGACCTGTATACAGTACATATATACACATACAGTATACATGTGTATGGACCTGTATACAGTACATATATACACTTACAGTATACATGTGTATGGACCTGTATACAGTACATATATACACATACAGTATACATGTGTATGGACCTGTATACAGTACATATATACACATACAGTATACATGTGTATGGACCTGTATACAGTACATATATACACATACAGTATACATGTGTATGGACCTGTATACAGTACATATATACACATACAGTATACATGTGTATGGACCTGTATACAGTACATATATACACATACAGTATACATGTGTATGGACCTGTGGAGATCCAGCAGGGGTGTTATCCACAGATGCTGAAGAGCGTCTCTTCTTATGCACAAACAGCTGCTTCCTCCTCTTCCTCCTTCGTCCTCTCGGTCTCGCTCCGGGCTCCAGATTGGAGTGACCTCCAGGAGGACGGCCGACCCGTTTACTCTTCTTCTTTCCGTAGTAATAAGCTGTAGTTTAATGAAATCAGACTTTAGGACATGAAGCCTGGGCCTTTATCGGGGCCAGTCTCTGATGGGACTGAAGTCTTACTGTATTTGGTCTTTGTGAGCACGGAGCAGTTCTCCGAGCAGCGCTCCAGAACCATGCGAGGTCCAAACAGGTTTGGGCAGCACTCCAGCTTGATACATGTTTTTTTGCAGAAATCAGCCACTCTGTCCGCTGTGCGCACTATTTCCACTGTGGCTCTGTAGCTCTTGCCTTTGTACCTGAGTGAAAAACAAGCATTGAGGCATTTTAAATCATGTTTGTAGAAAAGGTGGTTTTTCTCACTTGGCCTTGAGCGTCTCTCCGTGGCCCTGCCAGCGGCTCTCCTGGTCCAGCTGCAGCTCTCGCAGAACTCTGCTCGGTTTGTACGCAGAGTTTATGAGCAAAGTCAACACCTGTCACCAGAAGGAGACAACAGTTAGGTCTAAAGGTCTGCCCAGACTCGGTTCTACAGGTCTGCTCGGACTCGGGTCTACAGGTCTGCTCGGACTCGGGTCTACAGGTCTGCTCGGACTCGGGTCTACAGGTCTGCTCGGACTCGGGTCTACAGGTCTGCTCGGACTCGGGTCTACAGGTCTGCTCGGACTCGGGTCTACAGGTCTGCTCGGACTCGGGTCTACAGGTCTGCTCAGAGTCAGCCGTGTCTTCCTTTAGGACCTTTAGAACTGGATCTCCATTTTTGAGACTTAGATGACAGAACCATAAACACAAACACATGAATGTCTCGTGGGCCTCACCTCCTTCAGAACCAGAATACAGTTCCCGGGCCCGATGAACTGCGGCAGCTCGGCGATGCGGCCCTTGTTCAGGTACGGCCCAGAGAAGCAGCGGTGATTGAAGTAGATCTTTGGACAGTAGTATCTGCCGTGACTCTGTCCTGAACATGGAAGAACAGGAACATGAATACACTGCACTGATAAACGCTCCTGACAGACCAGGTGAGACAGACCAGGTGAGACAGACCAGGTGAGACAGACCAGGTGAGACAGACCAGGTGAGACAGACCAGGTGAGACAGACCGGGTGAGACAGACCGGGTGAGACAGACCGGGTGAGACAGACCGGGTGAGACAGACCGGGTGAGACAGACCGGGTGAGACAGACCGGGTGAGACAGACCGGGTGAGACAGACCGGGTGAGACAGACCGGGTGAGACAGACCGGGTGAGACAGACCGGGTGAGACAGACCGGGTGAGACAGACCGGGTGAGACAGACCGGGTGAGACAGACCGGGTGAGACAGACCAGGTGAGACAGACCGGGCGAGACAGACCGGGCGAGACTGACCGGGTTCAGGCTGAGTGGTTGTTTGTGGTTTGACATCATTGGGTGAAGACGACTTTGGTGGAATTCTGCCGTGAAAGTGTTTAGTTATAGAATTGTATAAAGAAAGATTCTTTCTCAACACGTTTCTTTACTTACTGCTTCTCTGGCTGAACCACTGCCACCTTTCTCTCTTTTTCAACTACACCAAGACAAAATATACACAACGTTACGAGAGATGTGAGAGGGAATTATATTTGCCGATGAAAAGAAAACAAACACATAAAAATAAACAGTAAATGTCACCTGGGGGCTTGATGGCATGGACGAGAGGATACCCGTTGGTCTCACACCAGCTGACGGGGAAGATGTCCAGAGAGTCCACGTGAACAATCAGCTCAGGCATCGGCGTTTTGAGTCCTAACAGAAAGATACACTTATTTACTCCAGTGCTTCGTCCACACATGGTCCATGATCCACACATGGTCCATGATCCACACATGGTCCATGATCCACACATGGTCCATGATCCACACATGGTCCATGATCCACACATGGTCCATGATCCACACATGGTCCATGATCCACACATGGTCCATGATCCACAGGAGAGTCACCTTCCAGACTGAGCCAGAGGTACTGCCCTTTGACCCTGGTCACAGTCGCCACATGGATGTTCTCCGGCGACAGAAGGTTTACGGCCTCCAGCTTCATTCCTTCTTTAAAACTGTGTTCACTCTGCACCTGGAAACACAACATTTGTGTTGCTTCTTATTTGTTAAAACTATATTGATATGAAATAAGTGAATGAGTGGATTCTTCATCCTGAACGACGAAGGCCATGTTGGAGCCAAACGTACTGTGGGAAAGCAGTGTTCCGGCGCCGCCTCGGCCCCACATTGTTTCAGATAGTCTGCCCAGTCGAAGTCTGGCCCCTGGTGTCCTGGACCGCAGTGACACAGAACATACATCAGAAGAGTTCAGACCCAAGTATAGTCCTTTCTAACAATCAAACCTGGCGGAGGGCAGAGCGTGAGTCCGTTCTTCAGGCTCCATTGAGCCGGAAAGAGTCCGGGACTGAGTCTGTGGCACAGGAAGGACCGACCAGGACTCTCCGAGTCTTCCATCCCACAGAGATCGTCCATCGTCACCACAAAATACTGATCATTACAAACCTACGGCAGGAGCAGCTGTGGTCAACAAGTGTTTTAGCTGACACACAAGTCATACACACACTGGGCTCAGGACGCACACACACACACACACACACAAAATAGTAATTCATCTGTAGATTATTAGACCGCACACAGTCGTCCAATTACAAAGTGAATTTGTATCATATACTGTATATATGATTAGTGATTACATGTGTAGTATTCTGTATATACTGTATATATGATTAGTGATTACATGTGTAGTATTCTGTATATACTGTATATATGATTAGTGACTACATGTGTAGTATTCTGTATATACTGTACATGTAGATGGATATGACAGAGGAGAGTAAAGCAGCCGTTACCTTGGTGACGGAGGCAGGTCGCACTGAGATGGGAGCAGCCGGGTCCACTGCCTCCAGCTTCATTCCTTCTTTAAAAGTGTGAGATTCTACGACTGGAGGATCCTAAAGAAGAGAACTACTTATCCTCTGAGTTTGGACCATAGGACAGAGGAGAGAGGAGAGAGGACAGAGGACAGAGGACAGAGGAGAGAGGACAGAGGAGAGAGGACAGAGGACAGAGGACAGAGGAGAGAGAGAGGACAGAGGACAGAGGAGAGAGGACAGAGGACAGAGGAGAGAGGACAGAGGAGAGAGGACAGAGGAGAGAGGACAGAGGAGAGAGGACAGAGGAGAGAGGACAGAGGAGAGAGGACAGAGGACAGAGGACAGAGGACAGAGGAGAGAGGACAGAGAGAGAGGACAGAGGAGAGAGGACAGGAGAGAGAGGACAGAGGAGAGAGGACAGATGAGAGAGGACAGAGGAGAGAGGAGAGAGGACAGAGGAGAGAGGACAGAGGACAGAGGACAGAGGAGAGAGGACAGAGGAGAGAGGAGAGGACAGAGGACAGAGGACAGAGGACAGAGGACAGAGAGGAGGAGAGAGGAGAGAGGAGAGAGAGAGAGAGGAGAGAGGACAGAGGACAGAGGAGAGAGGACAGAGGAGAGAGGACAGAGGAGAGAGACAGAGGAGAGAGGACAGAGGAGAGAGGACAGAGGAGAGAGGAGAGAGGACAGAGGACAGAGGACAGAGGAGAGAGAGAGGAACCAAGACTTTAAGTAATACAAAACAGTCAATAGAAAACAAACAACTCTTTTAAAGGAATTTTATTTTAGATTTTGTTTTCGAATTGCAGTGATTCTATTTTTGACATAGAATTTAATGCCACTCCATGTCCGATGTCTAAGGTCATCTGGTGAGGCATTAATGCAGGCCAGGCCAGGCCAGGCCAGGCAGTGAGACTTCCCAGGGACCTTTCCAGTCTGTATGAAAGGTGTCATGGTCTTCTCCACAGCCTTCACCTCAGATGCAGACCATGGCTTTCTTACACGTTCTAGGGAGAGAAATAAAAATATATTAGCAATATACACTCCCAGGGTGAGGACCAAGCAGCCTGGCTGTAATCCCCCACCTGGTACACTTACCAGAAGGGGCACTGCCACTACCATGGGGTGCATCTGGATGAATGGTTGAAGGTTCTCCGCTTGAAGTTTCTTTTAGCCCGTCCGTTTGTGAGAGGATCTCTACTGCTCTCCCTGTCGCACAGAAAATAAAAATACAAGTGGCCTTTAGGGGAAAAAAATCATACATATTTTAATAATATCAAGAATTACCTTCAGGCTCAATTTGTATCTGGTCGAGGCTCTTTCCTTCGAATTCCGTCACTCTTCCCTGCTCCATGGCCATCAACACTTTGCTGATTTTGGCCAGCTCCAGTGTCCCCTCTGGTAGTCTGTAATATTGCCTGTGGATGCGAATGTCATGGCCGAGGAAGTTGGCAAGTATGTCCATCTCATTCTCCTTTCATATTGAGAAACTGTAGACATAGTAGCTATGTGCTTTCTAAGTTTGGTTGAGGATAGCATCTCTGGATGCACCGCACCACATTCTTTGGCTACCTGGCGTAGGGAGTCTGATCCCCTGATGTGGGTGTCTGCGCCCGGGCGGGAAAAGAAGTATGGGTTATGGTCAGAGATGGAACAGGCCCTTCTGTTCTCCACCAGCACCTCCATCGAAGCAATCATTTCAGGAGTCAAAAGAACCGGCACTTTCCGACTTCTTTTCCCTTTAATTTCAATGCGTTGAAAATGCTGACACAGCTTTTTCTCAAGTTGGGACAGTCCCAGAGCAATGTCAGAATGGATCCCAGTCTTACTTCTTAAGGTAAAGGCTGTCAGTGGCATCTTTGAAACCTCACCTTCCCTTCTTCGATTGAAAATGATGACCTCACAAAGAGTCAAAACTGCCAGTTTAGACCAATGCTTAGACGTTGGCTCACTTATTAGGGTTTGCACATATTCAGGTCGACATACCTCAATATGTGCATGCATGGCTCTAACGTCCTCAGTCAGAGGGAGCAGGTCCGGAGTGTTCCACTTGGCTTGCCGGAGGGTCTGTAGGGCAGCAGAAGAAACACAGACGTCCCACCTCTTCTCAAAAAGCAGCCGGCTTCGTTGGAGGTTTTTAATAAATAGTTCATCAACACAATGCTCCATTTTTGAGTCACATTCAAGAATATCTGCTAGCTTTCTGAGGCTATGGCCGAGTTTGAGGGCCAAGGATGGAGTCTTGTATTGATTTGTTTCCTCATCATATCCAGCCACAGACCTGACTGCATCAATCACATGGTTAAAGTTGGAAGGAATAAAGAAATCCTTAATTGTTTTCAGTTTCCCTGCAGTTTTTGCTTCGTTAATTAACCTACCGACTTCTCTCATTTTCTGCCTAATGTAATCATGCTTTGTCTTATCATGCCCGTGTTTTAAGTACAGGTGCTCTCCGAGTCTCAGAATCCCCTTTTCTGCTTTGACAACACCCGTGACCTCATCCTGATGCATTGCCGAAATTAAAGACCACAGCTTTTTGCTGATGCCCTCCGGTACAGGCTGGGCTAGGGAGCAGAGGGACTGGACCCTACTTCTACCTGGTTTAGCCTGGTTTAGCCTGGGCATCTTTCTGTGAAAGCCGGCACCTGGCCACATGCCTCCACAGCCACTTTCGCTTAAGCAATGCCCCACAGTCTATACAGTGCAAAAACTCACTGGATTTAACTGGGGAATTTGGCTGTTTAGCTGGGACTAAAGTTCCAATGCCGGCCTTTAAAACCTCAACATTGTGCTCACGGTTTCCACTATTCCTGATCAAATCAAACTGAAGTTTACGTGCTTTAGATTTCACAGGTAGAGCCAATGCTCTGGCTACGTCACTTTCATTTCCATGTTTTCTAGTCAAATGACGGGACATTTTGTGGCAGGACATTGAACAGTAGAGGCAGAAGTGTCTCTTGCTATAAACTCGCCCCCCATTTTTCTTCTTTTGCAGCTGCATGATAACAATCTTATTTGCCTTTGGTTCGTCACTTTCCGAGTCTTGAAGAAAAGTGTTTTGGATTTTTCTTTTTCCATACTTTTTTACAGGTTTCTTCTTGACAGTTAAATCGTCAGAATCTGAGTCGACTTCATCAATTAGGGACTCTTGACTAAGCTGCACAAACAACAAATAATTTGTAATCATTCTATATAACAATTTGAAGTCATGACTTGTAGTCAGCACTTACCAGTGGTTTGTAAGCGTGCGCTTCAGTGTGCTCCTCCATGATTTCTTGCAGCCTAATGAACCACACACTTGCACCTTTTTCTAGCCTGACACCTGATTTCCTCTGTTGTGCTGCTCCATGATTGGCTCCAGCCTCTGTTGTGCTGCTCCATGATTGGCTCCAGCCTCTGTTGTGCTGCTCCATGATTGGCTCCAGCCTCTGTTGTGCTGCTCCATGATTGGCTCCAGCCTGCTGGACTGAAATTGCCCCAGTGTGCCCCTCCTTGATATCCCGCAACCCACCACCAGGGTTCCGACACATAACACACTTTTTTCAGGAAAGTAAACCTCCAGGGGTCCTTTCCATATTTTTACAGAGACTGCATAAGGACCGTTAGAAAAGCATTACCCATTGATTATTAAGCTTGGACCAGTGGGGTCCGGTGTTCGGGCCCCACCACGTAAAACCAGTCCCCATGACGTGAGTGGAATCTCAGGTTATGGAACCCACCAGGAGTTGAAAACAAGTGCACACACACACACACACACACACACACACACAGACGCACAGACACACACATTCACACACACATTCACACACACACACACACACACACAGACACACACATTCACACACACACAGACACACACTTGAAGGGACGAGGCCATTTGAAGCCTCACATCTTCTGCAGTGGATTCTCAGATTACAATCTAAGAAATGTCCCACTATGGAACGTGTCGGACCTGCTGTGATTGACTTTATTATATTCTAAGATTTTTCACAAATAACAATCTAGGGCATCAAACTATCAAAATAATTTTATAAAGTGAATTTGAGAATTAGCTACATTAAATTAACCTTAGGACCCAAAGTCGAGGCCCACATTTGTCACGTTTCTGTTTGAGCAGTTTGATATTGGATTAATAAAAGGACTATAACATTGTAAATAATATTCTCTGTGGGAAACAAACCCAGAGAATAAAAACAAACAACACCAGCTTCAGTTTGACACTTTATTCATGTTTGTAAAAGGTTATAAAAGTACAGCATTACTGTGATGTTCAAACGGACTTTAACTTTCCTCGCTCCAGAACATGGAACAGAACCATTGGTCTGCAGAACATGGAACAGAACCATTGGTCTGCAGAACATGGAACAGAACCATTGGTCAGCAGAACATGGAACAGAACCATTGGTCAGCAGAACATGGAACAGAACCATTGGTCAGCAGAACATGGAACAGAACCATTGGTCAGCAGAACATGGAACAGAACCATTGGTCTGCAGAACATGGAACAGAACCATTGGTCTGCAGAACATGGAACAGAACCATTGGTCTGCACCCAGAGCCTCTGAGGACGTCACGGATCATGTGGAGACGAGGCCACAGCAAAAACATGAAAGGGTTTTATTGTAGCAGTGGAACTAAAATAAATACACAATAAAACATTGACACTTGATGCTTTTGTGTTTCTTCAGGAGTCTGTGGCTCAAACTGAAGAGAACGGGTTTAAATCATTAAGAGATTAAAAGACAGTCCCTGCTTGACTTTAGGTCACGCCCAACACCATGTGGACCAAGACAGACCAAGACAGACCAAGACAGACCAAGACAGACCAAGACAGACCAAGACAGACCAAGACAGATCAAAACAGATCAAGACGGACCAAGACAGACCAAGACAGACCAAGACAGATCAAGACGGACCAAGTAAGATTGTTCCAAGTACCATCAATGTTAAAAGTAATAAAGACATTATTATTATCATTATTATTATTATTATTATTATTATTATTATTATTATTATTATCCAGCGGTGACTATGGCGACGCTGGCTTTACACTGATTCCCTTATTTCCAAAGATCGACACATATAGACACAGATTTAGTTTTGTAGAAAAAATAAGAGGTATAATGTGTTGCACCCCTCAGACAAATGAACATGGTACGGCCCATTTTTACATTTCTGGTTTTTAAGACGGAGCAAAACCTTCACAGATCAGTTTATACATGTTTTCTGTGCAATCCGATAAACTGCCTTCAACAAGAACATGTATTTTCTGGGATAAAAAGTGCAAAGGTGGTTTTTTAAATGAGCAAACTTCATCTTGATTTGAATGAGGATTATTTTAAACATTTGTTCATCAGTGACAAGACCAAAACACGTTTACATTTCAATCGGACGTTTCCCAAATCAACCCAAAAGTGACTTATTCTAAAAGCTCGGATTTAAGAGGCTCTTGATGAACAGAACTTCATCTTTAACATAAACTTGTTTCTGTCGCGGAGCCGGAGCTAGAACCTTCATTTGCTCATCATCTGCTCCAGTTTGGGGTTAACGAAGGAGAACCCAGCGAAGGCCGTTTGGTCCATGGACTCGATCAGGTTCTTATCGGCCTGAGACAGACGAGGTTTCTCACTCAGGAACTCTCGGTCGAAGTTACTGCAGTCACTCGGCGACTTCTGACGGGGTCACAAACACAGTTGGGCTGTGATCATAGGTTCTATACCCCAGACTGATCATAAAGGTTCTAACCCACAGACTCTGTACATAGGCTCTAACCCACAGACTGTGATCATAGGTTCTAACCCACAGACTGTGATCATAGGTTCTAACCCACAGACTGTGATCATAGGTTCTAACCCACAGACTGTGATCATAGGTTCTAACCCACAGACTGTGATCATAGGTTCTAACCCACAGACTGTGATCACAGGTTCTAACCCACAGACTGTGATCATAGGTTCTAACCCACAGACTGTGATCATAGGTGCTAACCCACAGACTGTGATCATAGGTTCTAACCCACAGACTGTGATCATAGGTTCTAACCCACAGACTGTGATCATAGGTTCTAAACCACAGACTGTGATCATAGGTTCTAACCGACAGGCTGTGATCATAGGTTCTAAACAGGAACGTACCACTTTGGGCTTGAAGGGGGGGTCCACTTCTCTGTTCTCCAGAGCCGTCCACTTGATGGGTTTGAAGAAAGAGTGAGAGCGAATGTCGCCCACGACGCCCAACCTCCGCGTGGGGTCTCTCTCAAACAACTGCACCAAGAACAACAGGGTTAGTTTCATCACACAGACCGATCCAGACTGATGTGGACTGACACAGACTGACGCAGACTGACGCAGACTGATGCAGACTGACGCAGACTGACGCAGACTGATGCAGACTGACGCAGACTGACGCAGACTGACACAGACTGACGCAGACTGATGTGGACTGACACAGACTGACACAGACTGACGCAGACTGACGCAGACTGACACAGACTGACACAGACTGACGCAGACTGATGTGGACTGACACAGACTGACGCAGACTGACGCAGACTGATGCAGACTGACGCAGACTGACGCAGACTGATGCAGACTGACGCAGACTGACGCAGACTGACACAGACTGACGCAGACTGATGTGGACTGACACAGACTGACACAGACTGACGCAGACTGACACAGACTGACACAGACTGACGCAGACTGATGTGGACTGACACAGACTGACGCAGACTGACGCAGACTGATGCAGACTGACGCAGACTGACGCAGACTGACACAGACTGACGCAGACTGATGTGGACTGACACAGACTGACGCAGACTGACGCAGACTGATGCAGACTGACGCAGACTGACACAGACTGACACAGACTGACGCAGACTGATGTGGACTGACACAGACTGACGCAGACTGACGCAGACTGACGCAGACTGACGCAGACTGACACAGACTGACGCAGACTGACGCAGACTGATGTGGACTGACGCAGACTGACACAGACCAATGCAGACCGATCCAGACTGATGTGGACTGATGCAGACTGACACAGACTGACGCAGACTGATGTGGACTGACACAGACTGACGCAGACTGATGTGGACTGACGCAGACTGATGCAGACAGATGCAGACTGACGCAGACTGATGCAGACTGACGCAGACTGACGCAGACTGATGCCGACTGACGCAGACTGACGCAGACCAATGCAGACTGATGTGGACTGATGTAGACCGATGCAGACCGTACCAGTTCCAGGAGGTTCTTGGACTCCTTGGAGATCCAGCGAGGATAGTGCGGCGTGTCAGTGCGGATGGACTCAAACAGCTCGTCTTCATCATCGCCTTGGAACGGGGACTGACCAATCAGCATCTCGTACACCAGGACGCCAAACGACCACCAGTCCACCGAGAACGTGTACTTCTGCCCCAGCAAGATCTGACCAGACACATGTGTTAGATACACCAGAACCTCTGGTGTAGAGATTTATTATATACTATAATGTTTATAGTATATAATAATGTTTATAGTATATAGTAAGGTTTACAGTATATAGTAAAGTTTACAGTATATAGTAAAGTTTAAAGTATATAGTAAAGTTTACAGTATATATAGTAAAGTTTACAGTATATAGTAAAGTTTAAAGTATATAGTAAAGTTTACAGTAAAGTTTACAGTATATAGTAAAGTTTACAGTATATAGTAAAGTTTAAAGTATATAGTAAAGTTTATAGTATATAGTAAAGTTTACAGTATATAGTAAAGTTTAAAGTATATAGTAAAGTTTGAAGTATATAGTAAAGTTTACAGTATATAGTAAAGTTTATAGTATATAGTAAAGTTCAAAGTATATAGTAAAGTTCAAAGTATATAGTAAAGTTTACAGTATATAGTAAAGTTTACAGTATATAGTGAAGTTTACGGTATATAGTAAAGTTTAAAGTATATAGTAAAGTTTACAGTATATAGTAAAGTTTACGGTATATAGTAAAGTTTAAAGTATATAGTAAAGTTTACGGTATATAGTAAAGTTTAAAGTATATAGTAAAGTTCAAAGTATATAGTAAAGTTTACAGTATATAGTAAAGTTTACAGTATATAGTAAAGTTCAAAGTATATAGTAAAGTTTACAGTATATAGTAAAGTTTACAGTATATAGTAAAGTTTATAGTATATAGTAAAGTTTAAAGTATATAGTAAAGTTTACAGTATATATATGATCAAATGTACCTCTGGTGCTATATAGTCCGGTGTTCCACAGAATGTCGTTGCTCTGACGTCTCCAGAGACATTTTCTCGGCACATTCCGAAGTCTGCGATCTTTATGTGTCCATCTCGGTCCAGCATCACATTGTCCAGCTTCAGGTCCCTGCAGAGTTAGAGTCATTCATGTTCATGTTTCTGGACAGAGTTAGAGTCAGTCCTGCTCATGTTTCTGGACAGAGTTAGAGTCAGTCCTGCTCATGTTTCTGGAGAGAGTTAGAGTCAGTCCTGTTCATGTTGTTTCTGGACAGAGTTAGAGTCAGTCCTGTTCATGTTGTTTCTGGACAGAGTTAGAGTCAGTCCTGTTCATGTTGTTTCTGGACAGAGTTAGAGTCAGTCCTGTTCATGTTGTTTCTGGACAGAGTTAAAGTCAGTCCTGTTCATGTTTCTGGACAGAGTTAGAATCAGTCCTGTTCATGTTTCTGGACAGAGTTAGAGTCAGTCCTGTTCATGTTTCTGGACAGAGTTAGAGTCAGTCCTGTTCATGTTGTTTCTGGACAGAGTTAGAGTCAGTCCTGTTCATGTTTCTGGACAGAGTTAGAGTCAGTCCTGTTCATGTTGTTTCTGGACAGAGTTAGAGTCAGTCCTGCTCATGTTTCTGGACAGAGTTAGAGTCAGTCCTGCTCATGTTGTTTCTGGACAGAGTTAGAGTCAGTCCTGTTCATGTTGTTTCTGGACAGAGTTAGAGTCAGTCCTGTTCATGTTTCTGGACAGAGTTAGAGTCAGTCCTGTTCATGTTGTTTCTGGACAGAGTTAGAGTCAGTCCTGTTCATGTTTCTGGACAGAGTTAGAGTCAGTCCTGTTCATGTTTCTGGACAGAGTTAGAGTCAGTCCTGTTCATGTTTCTGGACAGAGTTAGAGTCAGTCCTGTTCATGATTCTGGACAGAGTTAGAGTCAGTCCTGTTCATGTTTCTGGACAGAGTTAGAGTCAGTCCTGTTCATGTTTCTGGACAGAGTTAGAGTCAGTCCTGTTCATGATTCTGGACAGAGTTAGAGTCAGTCCTGTTCATGTTGTTTCTGGACAGAGTTAGAGTCAGTCCTGTTCATGTTTCTGGACAGAGTTAGAGTCAGTCCTGTTCATGTTGTTTCTGGACAGAGTTAGAGTCAGTCCTGTTCATGTTTCTGGACAGAGTTAGAGTCAGTCCTGTTCATGTTTCTGGACAGAGTTAGAGTCAGTCCTGTTCATGTTGTTTCTGGACAGAGTTAGAGTCAGTCCTTTTCATGTTTCTGGACAGAGTTAGAGTCAGTCCTGTTCATGTTGTTTCTGGACAGAGTTAGAGTCAGTCCTGCTCATGTTTCTGGACAGAGTTAGAGTCAGTCCTGCTCATGTTGTTTCTGGACAGAGTTAGAGTCAGTCCTGTTCATGTTGTTTCTGGACAGAGTTAGAGTCAGTCCTGTTCATGTTTCTGGACAGAGTTAGAGTCAGTCCTGTTCATGTTGTTTCTGGACAGAGTTAGAGTCAGTCCTGTTCATGTTTCTGGACAGAGTTAGAGTCAGTCCTGTTCATGTTGTTTCTGGACAGAGTTAGAGTCAGTCCTGCTCATGTTGTTTCTGGACAGAGTTAGAGTCAGTCCTGTTCATGTTGTTTCTGGACAGAGTTAGAGTCAGTCCTGTTCATGTTGTTTCTGGACAGAGTTAGAGTCAGTCCTGCTCATGTTTCTGGACAGAGTTAGAGTCAGTCCTGTTCATGTTGTTTCTGGACAGAGTTAGAGTCAGTCCTGTTCATGTTTCTGGACAGAGTTAGAGTCAGTCCTGTTCATGTTTCTGGACAGAGTTAGAGTCAGTCCTGTTCATGTTGTTTCTGGACAGAGTTAGAGTCAGTCCTGCTCATGTTTCTGGACAGAGTTAGAGTCAGTCATGTTCATGTTTCTGGACAGAGTTAGAGTCAGTCATGTTCATGTTTCTGGACAGAGTTAGAGTCAGTCCTGTTCATGTTTCTGGACAGAGTTAGAGTCAGTCCTGCTCATGTTGTTTCTGGACAGAGTTAGAGTCAGTCCTGTTCATGTTTCTGGACAGAGTTAGAGTCAGTCCTGTTCATGTTTCTGGACAGAGTTAGAGTCAGTCCTGTTCATGTTTCTGGACAGAGTTAGAGTCAGTCCTGTTCATGTTTCTGGACAGAGTTAGAGTCATTCATGTTCATGTTTCTGGACAGAGTTAGAGTCAGTCCTGTTCATGTTTCTGGACAGAGTTAGAGTCAGTCCTGTTCATGTTGTTTCTGGACAGAGTTAGAGTCAGTCCTGTTCATGTTTCTGGACAGAGTTAGAGTCAGTCCTGTTCATGTTTCTGGACAGAGTTAGAGTCAGTCCTGTTCATGTTGTTTCTGGACAGAGTTAGAGTCAGTCCTGTTCATGTTTCTGGACAGAGTTAGAATCAGTCCTGCTCATGTTTCTGGACAGAGTTAGAGTCAGTCCTGCTCATGTTTCTGGACAGAGTTAGAGTCAGTCCTGCTCATGTTGTTTCTGGACAGAGTTAGAGTCAGTCCTGTTCATGTTTCTGGACAGAGTTAGAGTCAGTCCTGTTCATGTTGTTTCTGGACAGAGTTAGAGTCAGTCCTGTTCATGTTGTTTCTGGACAGAGTTAGAGTCAGTCCTGTTCATGTTGTTTCTGGACAGAGTTAGAGTCAGTCCTGTTCATGTTGTTTCTGGACAGAGATAGAGTCAGTCCTGCTCATGTTTCTGGACAGAGTTAGAGTCAGTCCTGTTCATGTTTCTGGACAGAGTTAGAGTCAGTCCTGTTCATGTTTCTGGACAGAGTTAGAGTCAGTCCTGTTCATGTTTCTGGACAGAGTTAGAGTCAGTCCTGTTCATGTTTCTGGACAGAGTTAGAGTCAGTCCTGTTCATGTTGTTTCTGGACAGAGTTAGAGTCAGTCCTGTTCATGTTGTTTCTGGACAGAGTTAGAGTCAGTCCTGTTCATGTTTCTGGACAGAGTTAGAGTCAGTCCTGCTCATGTTTCTGGACAGAGTTAGAGTCAGTCCTGCTCATGTTTCTGGACAGAGTTAGAGTCAGTCCTGCTCATGTTGTTTCTGGACAGAGTTAGAGTCAGTCCTGTTCATGTTGTTTCTGGACAGAGTTAGAGTCAGTCCTGTTCATGTTGTTTCTGGACAGAGTTAGAGTCAGTCCTGCTCATGTTGTTTCTGGACAGAGTTAGAGTCAGTCATGTTCATGTTTCTGGACAGAGTTAGAGTCAGTCCTGTTCATGTTTCTGGACAGAGTTAGAGTCAGTCCTGCTCATGTTTCTGGACAGAGTTAGAGTCAGTCCTGTTCATGTTGTTTCTGGACAGAGTTAGAGTCAGTCCTGTTCATGTTGTTTCTGGACAGAGTTAGAGTCAGTCCTGTTCATGTTTCTGGACAGAGTTAGAGTCAGTCCTGTTCATGTTTCTGGACAGAGTTAGAGTCAGTCCTGCTCATGTTGTTTCTGGACAGAGTTAGAGTCAGTCCTGTTCATGTTTCTGGACAGAGTTAGAGTCAGTCCTGTTCATGTTTCTGGACAGAGTTAGAGTCAGTCCTGCTCATGTTTCTGGACAGAGTTAGAGTCAGTCCTGCTCATGTTTCTGGACAGAGTTAGAGTCAGTCCTGTTCATGTTTCTGGACAGAGTTAGAGTCAGTCCTGTTCATGTTTCTGGACAGAGTTAGAGTCAGTCCTGTTCATGTTTCTGGACAGAGTTAGAGTCAGTCCTGTTCATGTTTCTGGACAGAGTTAGAGTCAGTCCTGTTCATGTTTCTGGACAGAGTTAGAGTCAGTCCTGCTCATGTTGTTTCTGGACAGAGTTAGAGTCAGTCCTGTTCATGTTGTTTCTGGACAGAGTTAGAGTCAGTCCTGTTCATGTTTCTGGACAGAGTTAGAGTCAGTCCTGCTCATGTTGTTTCTGGACAGAGTTAGAGTCAGTCCTGTTCATGTTGTTTCTGGACAGAGTTAGAGTCAGTCCTGTTCATGTTGTTTCTGGACAGAGTTAGAGTCAGTCCTGTTCATGTTTCTGGACAGAGTTAGAGTCAGTCCTGCTCATGTTGTTTCTGGACAGAGTTAGAGTCAGTCCTGTTCATGTTGTTTCTGGACAGAGTTAGAGTCAGTCCTGTTCATGTTGTTTCTGGACAGAGTTAGAGTCAGTCCTGTTCATGTTGTTTCTGGACAGAGTTAGAGTCAGTCCTGTTCATGTTTCTGGACAGAGTTAGAGTCAGTCCTGCTCATGTTGTTTCTGGACAGAGTTAGAGTCAGTCCTGTTCATGTTGTTTCTGGACAGAGTTAGAGTCAGTCCTGTTCATGTTTCTGGACAGAGTTAGAGTCAGTCCTGCTCATGTTGTTTCTGGACAGAGTTAGAGTCAGTCCTGTTCATGTTTCTGGACAGAGTTAGAGTCAGTCCTGTTCATGTTTCTGGACAGAGTTAGAGTCAGTCCTGTTCATGTTGTTTCTGAAAGAACTTCTCACCTGTAGATGATTCCTCTGGAGTGAAGGAACTGCAGTCCTACTATAATCTCAGCAGAATAGAATCTGCAGAGGAACGTTCAGAGTTAATGATTACAGTCAGACTGTGACTGGTTTAACAGCCTTAGACTCACAGGGTCCTGGACTGGTCAAAGCGGCCTTTGTCCTGGATGTGGAACATCAGGTCACCTCCGTTTAGGTACTCCATGACAAAGAACAGGTGCTCCTGCAACACGCCACAGCGTCACGCGTGTGGAAAAGACTGTATCTGACTGATTCTATCCCGTGTGAGATCCATGAAGTCTTATTTTATCTTAAGTTTGAAATAAACAGTTTTGTTCTGGGGCCAAGTCCCTTTAAGTCCTGGGTTTACATGTTCTGCTGGTGCCAGTGGAGGTAGATTCAGTATTAAAGTGTCTGCTCACTTTGGACTGGAAGGTGGAGTAGAGGTGAGTGAGGAAAGGGTTCTCCCAGGCCAAGGACAGGACTCTCTTCTCCACCATGGTGCACTCCACGTCATCGTCCATCAGCACAACATCCTTCTTCAGAACCTTCACGGCAAAGAACTGGTTTTTCCCTTTGAGCTCGGCCAGCAGCACCTGCAGCGTCACATTATAGATTATCATTCAGACGTATTGTCACAGGGCACTTGTATCACTGCCACTTTGAGTTTGGGTGTGTGTCTTTTCTTTGTTTGCTTTGAGCCAATGGCCATGTTTTTGATGAGTGGGCAGCTGTGGTGGGCGGTACTTCCTGTTTCAAAGCTCAGTGCACCTTCTCCTCTTGGTGTTAGCAGAGCTCGGGTCCTCAGGCGGTCTGAAGGCTAGCGGCTCTGCAGCGTCTGGGGCCTTATGGGGACAAAGCCAGACCAGCACGGCCAACCCAAACCGCTTTATCGCCTGGACCTGAAATCCTGTTTTTAAAGCTCACACCCTTAAGTTTTAGACTCCAGCCTCTCCCCTCTGATTTTAACCCGAATAGCTTTTATCCCCCTGGTTTTAATCAGACTTTTTAAAGACTCTTTTGTAATAAATCATTGTAAACTTGTTCCCTGGTGATCAGACGGTGAAGTTTGACGGTGTTACATTTTCTCACAGAGACTGACCTTCCCAAAGCTGCCTTTGCCGAGCACTTTGTGAAAGATGAGCTGGTTCTGGGTCAGCCGCATCCGAGACACTGCTGCTGGAGCGGACCCTGGAGCGGACCCTGGAGCGGACCCTGGAGCGGACCCTGGAGCGGACCCTGGAGCGGACCCTGGAGCGGACCCTGGAGCCTTGGCTTTGTCATTGGCTGTTCATGACATTTACACAACAAATAAAGTTTAGAGTCGGAAGAAATTGATGTTTTATTTTAAACTAAACTAAACTTACCGCTAGGGTTTGGTGTCAGGTCCTGAAAGCCTTGGTAGATGCCGGTGTCGGGGGCACTTGGATCCGGCTTCTTTAAGGACACGTCCTTTTTCTGTCAAAAAGAACAAATGTTTTCCAACCAGTTTTCAGCACGTTCTGATGTCAACAACTAAAGTCCAGACCAGGCTGATCTGGGACAGAGCTTCTGCCAGTAGCTTCTGGTTGACTCCGCAGAGATTGGCCACTTTCTTCTGACAGTAACTGTGAACGTTCATGGAGCATTCTGCAAAACACAAAACACCTGCAGTAGGTCCCAGTGCACAGAGACAGCCTACAGCCTACAGTCTACAGCCTACAGTCTCTACAGCCTACAGTCTCTACAGCCTACAGTCTCTACAGTCTACAGCCTACAGTCTCTACAGTCTATAGCCTACAGCCTACAGTCTCTACAGCCTACAGTCTCTACAGTCTACAACCTACAGTCTCTACAGCCTACAGTCTCTACAGCCTACAGTCTACAGCCTCTACAGCCTACAGTCTCTACAGCCTACAGTCTCTACAGCCTACAGTCTCTACAGCCTAAAGTCTCTACAGCCTAGAGTCTCTACAGCCTACAGTCTCTACAGCCTACAGTCTCTACAGCCTACAGTCTCTACAGCCTACAGTCTACAGCCTACAGTCTACAGCCTACAGTCTACAGCCTACAGTCTCTACAGCCTACAGTCTCTACAGCCTACAGTCTCTACAGTCTACAGCCTACAGTCTACAGTCTACAGCCTACAGTCTCTACAGCCTACAGCCTCTACAGCCTACAGTCTCTACAGCCTACAGTCTACAGCCTACAGTCTCTACAGTCTACAGCCTACAGTCTCTACAGCCTACAGTCTACAGCCTAAAGTCTCTACAGCCTACAGTCTCTACAGCCTACAGTCTCTACAGCCTACAGTCTCTACAGCCTACAGTCTCTACAGTCTACAGCCTACAGCCTACAGTCTCTACAGCCTACAGTCTCTACAGCCTACAGTCTCTACAGTCTACAGCCTACAGCCTACAGTCTCTACAGCCTACAGTCTCTACAGCCTACAGTCTCTACAGCCTACAGCCTCTACAGCCTACAGTCTCTACAGCCTACAGTCTCTACAGCCTACAGCCTACAGCCTACAGTCTCTACAGCCTACAGTCTCTACAGCCTACAGTCTCTACAGCCTACAGTCTCTACAGCCTACAGTCTCTACAGTCTACAGCCTAAAGTCTCTACAGTCTACAGTCTCTACAGCCTACAGTCTCTACAGCCTACAGTCTCTACAGCCTACAGTCTCTACAGCCTACAGCTTACAGTCTACAGCCTACAGTCTACAGCCTACAGTCTCTACAGCCTACAGTCTCTACAGCCTACAGTCTCTACAGTCTAAAGTCTCTACAGCCTACAGCCTCTACAGCCTACAGTCTACAGCCTACAGTCTACAGTCTACAGCCTACAGTCTCTACAGCCTACAGTCTACAGTCTACAGCCTACAGTCTACAGCCTACAGCCTAACGTCTACAGTCTCTACAGCCTACAACCTACAGCCTACAGCTTACAGTCTACAGTCTCTACAGCCTAAAGCCTACAGTCTACAGCCTACAGTCTCTACAGCCTACAGCCTACAGTCTACAGCCTACAGTCTCTACAGTCTACAGCCTACAGTCTACAGCCTACAGTCTCTACAGCCTACAGTCTACAGTCTCTACAGCCTACGGTCTCTACAGCCTACAGTCTACAGCCTACAGTCTCTACAGCCTACAGCCTACAGTCTCTACAGCCTACAGTCTACAGCCTACAGTCTACAGCCTACAGTCTCTACAGCCTACAGTCTCTACAGCCTACAGTCTCTACAGCCTACAGTCTACAGCCTACAGTCTCTACAGTCTCTACAGCCTACAGTCTCTACAGCCTACAGTCTACAGCCTACAGTCTACAGCCTACAGCCTACAGTCTACAGCCTACAGTCTCTACAGCCTACAGCCTCTACAGCCTACAGCCTACAGTCTACAGTCTACAGCCTACAGCCTACAGCCTACAGTCTCCACAGATGATGCTTTAACATCCTGCACCTTCACACTTCAGGCCCTGTCTGTAGAGCCCCCAGAGCAGGCTGCCGCAGTGGTCACAGAAGGTGGGGCCTCTGTAGTTGTAGAATCTGAATCGATGCGGTAGGTCGATCTTGAAGCGCTCTTTCTGGAACTGCACACACCACACTTCATGTCACTGGAATGTTGTTTAAGTTCTCATTTTAATAAGTCATGTGTGGCTAGACACAGAGTACACTGAGATGGACTCACTTCAGGCTCCAGGAAGTTTGACCTTACCGTCTCTGTGGCTGTGTGTGACTGTGTGTGACTGTGTGTGTCTGTGTGTGTCTGTGTGTGTCTGTGTGTGACTGTGTGTGACTGTGTGTGTCTGTGTCTGTGTGTGACTGTGTATGTCTGTGTGTGACTGTGTGTGACTGTGTCTGTGTGTGACTGTGTCTGTGTGTGACTGTGTGTGACTGTGTGTGTCTGTGTGTGACTGTGTGTGACTGTGTGTGTCTGTGTGTGACTGTGTGTGACTGTGTGTGTCTGTGTCTGTGTGTGACTGTGTGTGTCTGTGTGTGACTGTGTGTGACTGTGTCTGTGTGTGACTGTGTGTGACTGTGTGTGACTGTGTGTGTCTGTGTGTGAACTGTGTGTGACTGTGTGTGACTGTGTCTGTGTGTGACTGTGTGTGACTGTGTGTGTCTGTGTGTGACTGTGTGTGACTGTGTCTGTGTGTGACTGTGTGTGACTGTGTGTGTCTGTGTGTGACTGTGTGTGACTGTGTCTGTGTGTGACTGTGTGTGACTGTGTGTGTCTGTGTGTGACTGTGTGTGACTGTGTGTGTCTGTGTGTGACTGTGTGTGTCTGTGTGTGACTGTGTGTGACTGTGTGTGTCTGTGTGTGACTGTGTGTGACTGTGTCTGTGTGTGACTGTGTGTGACTGTGTGTGACTGTGTGTGTCTGTGTGTGACTGTGTGTGACTGTGTGTGACTGTGTGTGTCTGTGTGTGACTGTGTGTGACTGTGTGTGTCTGTGTGTGACTGTGTGTGACTGTGTGTGACTGTGTGTGACTGTGTGTGTCTGTGTGTGTCTGTGTGTGACTGTGTGTGACTGTGTCTGTGTGTGATTGTGTGTGACTGTGTGTGACTGTGTGTGTCTGTGTGTGACTGTGTGTGTCTGTGTGTGTCTGTGTGTGACTGTGTGTGACTGTGTGTGTCTGTGTGTGACTGTGTGTGACTGTGTGTGTCTGTGTGTGACTGTGTGTGTCTGTGTGTGACTGTGTGTGACTGTGTGTGACTGTGTCTGTGTGTGACTGTGTGTGACTGTGTGTGACTGTGTGTGTCTGTGTGTGACTGTGTGTGACTGTGTCTGTGTGTGACTGTGTGTGACTGTGTGTGACTGTGTGTGTCTGTGTGTGACTGTGTGTGACTGTGTGTGACTGTGTCTGTGTGTGACTGTGTGTGACTGTGTATGTCTGTGTGTGACTGTGTCTGTGTGTGACTGTGTGTGACTGTGTGTGTCTGTGTGTGACTGTGTGTGACTGTGTGTGTCTGTGTGTGACTGTGTGTGTCTGTGTGTGACTGTGTGTGACTGTGTGTGTCTGTGTGTGACTGTGTGTGACTGTGTCTGTGTGTGACTGTGTGTGACTGTGTGTGTCTGTGTGTGACTGTGTGTGACTGTGTCTGTGTGTGACTGTGTGTGACTGTGTGTGACTGTGTGTGTCTGTGTGTGACTGTGTGTGACTGTGTGTGACTGTGTGTGTCTGTGTGTGACTGTGTGTGACTGTGTGTGTCTGTGTGTGACTGTGTGTGACTGTGTGTGACTGTGTGTGACTGTGTGTGTCTGTGTGTGTCTGTGTGTGACTGTGTGTGACTGTGTCTGTGTGTGATTGTGTGTGACTGTGTGTGACTGTGTGTGTGACTGTGTGTGTCTGTGTGTGACTGTGTGTGTCTGTGTGTGTCTGTGTGTGACTGTGTGTGACTGTGTGTGTCTGTGTGTGACTGTGTGTGACTGTGTGTGTCTGTGTGTGACTGTGTGTGTCTGTGTGTGACTGTGTGTGACTGTGTGTGACTGTGTCTGTGTGTGACTGTGTGTGACTGTGTGTGACTGTGTGTGTCTGTGTGTGACTGTGTGTGTCTGTGTGTGACTGTGTGTGACTGTGTGTGTCTGTGTGTGACTGTGTGTCTGTGTGTGACTGTGTGTGACTGTGTGTGACTGTGTGTGACTGTGTGTGTCTGTGTGTGACTGTGTGTGACTGTGTGTGACTGTGTGTGTCTGTGTGTGACTGTGTGTGACTGTGTATGACTGTGTGTGACTGTGTGTGACTGTGTCTGTGTGTGACTGTGTGTGACTGTGTGTGTCTGTGTGTGACTGTGTGTGTCTGTGTGTGTCTGTGTGTGTCTGTGTGTGTCTGTGTGACTGTGTGTGACTGTGTGTGTCTGTGTGTGACTGTGTGTGACTGTGTCTGTGTGTGACTGTGTGTGACTGTGTGTGACTGTGTGTGTCTGTGTGTGACTGTGTGTGACTGTGTGTGACTGTGTGTGTCTGTGTGTGACTGTGTGTGACTGTGTCTGTGTGTGACTGTGTGTGACTGTGTGTGTCTGTGTGTGACTGTGTGTGACTGTGTGTGACTGTGTCTGTGTGTGACTGTGTGTGACTGTGTGTGTCTGTGTGTGACTGTGTGTGACTGTGTGTGTCTGTGTGTGACTGTGTGTGTCTGTGTGTGACTGTGTGTGACTGTGTGTGTCTGTGTGTGACTGTGTGTGACTGTGTCTGTGTGTGACTGTGTGTGACTGTGTGTGACTGTGTGTGTCTGTGTGTGACTGTGTGTGACTGTGTGTGACTGTGTGTGACTGTGTCTGTGTGTGACTGTGTGTGACTGTGTATGTCTGTGTGTGACTGTGTGTGACTGTGTCTGTGTGTGACTGTGTGTGTCTGTGTGTGACTGTGTGACTGTGTGTGTCTGTGTGTGACTGTGTGTGTCTGTGTGTGACTGTGTGTGACTGTGTGTGTCTGTGTGTGACTGTGTGTGACTGTGTCTGTGTGTGACTGTGTGTGACTGTGTGTGACTGTGTGTGTCTGTGTGTGACTGTGTGTGACTGTGTGTGACTGTGTCTGTGTGTGACTGTGTGTGACTGTGTGTGACTGTGTGTGACTGTGTGTGACTGTGTGTGTCTGTGTGTGACTGTGTGTGACTGTGTGTGTCTGTGTGTGACTGTGTGTGACTGTGTGTGACTGTGTGTGACTGTGTGTGTCTGTGTGTGTCTGTGTGTGACTGTGTGTGACTGTGTCTGTGTGTGATTGTGTGTGACTGTGTGTGACTGTGTGTGTCTGTGTGTGTCTGTGTGTGACTGTGTGTGTCTGTGTGTGTCTGTGTGTGACTGTGTGTGACTGTGTGTGTCTGTGTGTGACTGTGTGTGACTGTGTGTGTCTGTGTGTGACTGTGTGTGTCTGTGTGTGACTGTGTGTGACTGTGTGTGACTGTGTCTGTGTGTGACTGTGTGTGACTGTGTGTGACTGTGTGTGTCTGTGTGTGACTGTGTGTGACTGTGTCTGTGTGTGACTGTGTGTGACTGTGTGTGTCTGTGTGTGACTGTGTGTGACTGTGTGTGACTGTGTCTGTGTGTGACTGTGTGTGACTGTGTATGTCTGTGTGTGACTGTGTCTGTGTGTGACTGTGTGTGACTGTGTGTGTCTGTGTGTGTGTGACTGTGTGTGACTGTGTGTGTCTGTGTGTGACTGTGTGTGACTGTGTGTGTGTCTGTGTGTGACTGTGTGTGACTGTGTCTGTGTGTGATGACTGTGTGTGACTGTGTGTGTGTGTGTGCTGTGTGTGACTGTGTCTGTGTGTGACTGTGTGTGACTGTGTGTGACTGTGTGTGTCTGTGTGTGACTGTGTGTGACTGTGTGTGACTGTGTGTGACTGTGTGTGTCTGTGTGTGACTGTGTGTGACTGTGTGTGTCTGTGTGTGACTGTGTGTGACTGTGTGTGACTGTGTGTGACTGTGTGTGTCTGTGTGTGTCTGTGTGTGACTGTGTGTGACTGTGTCTGTGTGTGATTGTGTGTGTGTACTGTGTGTGACTGTGTGTGACTGTGTGTGTCTGTGTGTGACTGTGTGTGTCTGTGTGTGACTGTGTGTGACTGTGTGTGTCTGTGTGTGACTGTGTGTGTGACTGTGTGTGTCTGTGTGTGACTGTGTGTGTCTGTGTGTGACTGTGTGTGACTGTGTGTGACTGTGTCTGTGTGTGACTGTGTGTGTGTGTGTGTCTGTGTGTGTCTGTGTGTGACTGTGTGTGTCTGTGTGTGACTGTGTGTGACTGTGTGTGACTGTGTGTGACTGTGTGTGTCTGTGTGTGTCTGTGTGTGACTGTGTGTGTGTGTGTCTGTGTGTGACTGTGTGTGTGACTGTGTGTGACTGTGTGTGACTGTGTGTGTCTGTGTGTGTGTGGGGTGTGCTGTGTGTGTCTGTGTGTGACTGTGTGTGACTGTGTGTGTCTGTGTGTGACTGTGTGTGACTGTGTGTGTCTGTGTGTGACTGTGTGTGTGTGTGTCTGTGTGTGACTGTGTGTGACTGTGTGTGTGTACTGATCAATGGCAAAAAGCGATACAGCATTGCTTGATACTGGCACTTTAATGCGTTGATCAAAACGTACTCAGTTCCAGTTAGCGGCACGGATTTACAGCCATACTGTGGAATATTCAGTGCGTGCATGGGATAGCCATCCCTATCCTATTTGGTGTGTGTCTGGGATGGACTGTGACTGGCCTTAGACCACCCTATCTTGTGAGTGTGGTGTGGTTGAAAACTTACCAGTGGATGCTATTCTCGGTTTGGGATTTACCAGTTCTCATAGGACCTGTGAAACGAAAAGTGTCTGAGGAAAGCTGACTCTGGGGGGAATAGTAAACAGTTTCTATGTCTATGGAAATGTCCTGTTTTAAAACCCGAGCGTCAGGCAAAAACGGGTGTCCAGCCTCTGCCGACTTGGAACAGTAGTCATGTGTGAGGGGGCATCCAAGGGCCCCAGAAGTCCCGCCGTCAGAGGCGGTTTGAGAAACAAATTGGTCCTGTAGACGACGCCATCAACCTGGCCCTCCACCACATCCTACAGCACCTGGACTCCCCGGGGACCTACGCCAGGGTCCTGTTCGTGGACTTCAGCTCTGCCTTCAACACAATCCTGCCATCCCTGCTCCAGGACAAGCTCTCCCAGCTCCCAGAAATGGATTAAAGGGTAGAAAATGGATGGATGGATGGCTTTCTCACAGTTGATTTCTATTGTTACGCACTCAAGTACATTGTCAATTGTTAATGACATGTTTTCAATAACGTTGTATTTAAACTGTTTACTAACATACAGTATATAGCAACCCCTCCACCAATCTTATTTTTTCTGTTTACATAATTAAGATTATACCCTTCCAACTCAATTCCCTTTTCTTCGTTGAACCATGTCTCTGAAATAGTTACAATGTTGAATGGGACAGAAAAACGCTCTAAATATGTTTTAATACAGTCAAAGTTTGTGTACATGCTTCTACTATTGAAGTGAATTATTGAGAATTTTTCTTTGGTGCCAATTGAGTTATAGTCTTTATCCGAGTAATAGTTACAATTTACGCTCATCTGACTATAAAATGTATTATCCGGATCGATTTCAATCTCTGTGAAGGACTGGTGCTCTGTGTACCGGGTGGCATCTCTGGCCACTCCCCCGACCCAAAATGGATTAAGGGGAAGAAAATGGATGGATTTCAATCTCTGGATCGGGATCATCGTAGTCTACATTGTCAAACAAGTTCAGTTGTAATATTTTATTATCCAAAATCCTTTGTTTTAAAATAATGTTATCATCGTTGGATGCGCTGTGGTCAGATGTCCTGATAGATGCAGTGTCTTTTACCTGATGAGAAACATTGTTTATCACAATGTTTTTTGGCAGTGGTATGAGATACAAGATCTGATGGAAACCTCACATAAGACGACGAAAGTGGCAAAAAGTGTTGGAATGATGAAAAGTTCAAGTCATTTACTGAACATGAATCCTGGACTTATTATTCATTCATGATGTAATTTGTAAATAATTGTGTTGAAACCATAGACTGTATATATTAACGGACAGAGTCACGCCTATCTCCGCCGTTCTAACTAATGAGCCAAAAATTCTGCTTTACAGGAGCTATCCAAAATGGCCGCCAGTGGTCCCGCCCACAAGAAAATTGTGAAAAAACGCATCTGTGCATGCGTCAGCCGGCGCAGCTCCATTCATTTGAACGAGAAACTTCAAAAATTCACAGCGACTAAACTAGACTGGACCAGAACACTCCCTCAGCATTGACACACATGTGGAACGGAGCTTTGGGCCAAGAGACAACTTTTGGTCCTTCCTGTAAAGACATTTTCGAGAGGTCTGCCAATGCTAAATGTTAGCATTGGCAAATTCTTACTCCGGGTCCACCCCCATCGGCCCGGGGTGGTATTGCAGCATGTCAGCGCACGTCATTTTGGCCACTTTTGAGCTGGGACCCGCCCCCACTGGTTGAAACTACTACGAATCCACTCACAGACTTTAACTTAAAACTCCCACAGTCTGGAACTACTAGAATTCCCAGAAATAGAGCCCAGAGAGAGACTCAAAAGAGATCAGAGAGACCCGAGAAACTAGAGAGACCCGAAAGAGACTAGAGACAAGAGAAATCAGAGACATGAGAGAGACCAGCGAGAACTGAGACACCAGAAAGACAAAAGAGACCACAAAGAGCAGAGAAAAACCAGAGAGACCGTGTAATGTAAACTAAAGAAAGTCCAAGAGTCCTGTTCATTGCAAACATTGTGTACGTTTAATGGTGATTGTAGAAGTGGTCACATGGTTCAGAAGGCGATAGAGCGGCTCCAACAGACACAAATCTGCTCTTTTTCTCAAACACAAACGACAGACGCACAAGTTAACAGAACGACAAAGAAGGAAGCTTTAGACAACAGCCGACGTGTGTGTTTGTCTGTGTGTGTGTGTGTCATTCAGAAGAACATTTTACACTTTTCAGAGAATGAGAGAAAAGGACCAGGAGCTCAATAGAAGAGGTTGAATCATGTTCTAGCAAAGAAGAGAGAGACCAGAGAAAGAGACTAGAGAAAGAGACTAGAACGAGATCAAACAGAGTGACCAGAGAGAGACAGGAGAGACCAGGGAGAGACTAGAAAGAGATCAGAGTAACCAGAGAGAGACCAGAGGGAGAGACTAAAGAGAGAGACAATGGAGAAAGACCAGAGAGAGACCAGAGACTAGAGGGAGACCAGGGAGAGTAAACAGAGACTAAAGGGACCAGAGAGTCTAGGGAGAGACCAGAGAGACTAGAGAGAGACCAGGGAAAGAAAACAGAGACTAGAGAGAGACCAGAGACCATAGAGAGACCAGAGAAAGACCAGAGAGAGACCATAGTCACACTCACCATTTTGGGCTTAAAAACACATGAATACTGTAGTTCTCTCTCTGATCCTGGTGTTAGTTTGTTTATATGTGATGTTGTCTTTGTAAATCCAGATATGAACCAAGTAAGGATTGACCAATCAGAAGCCTTCATTCACAGAGGAAACTTAGCAACCGTCTTAGCAACATGTCTGCCCCCGTTACGACGCCAAGCTAACAACACAAAATTAGCTCCAGCTAGCTTACGTTCGAATGGGCCTCTTGTGCATTAAGGCTAACACTGTGGTGATGTCACACTCGGCCAGTCCTCGTTTACAGTCTATGGTCAGTGCAAGTAAGGCGCAAATGTGACATGTGGAACTGGATTTAGGTTTTAGAGCTGTAAGTATGTTTAATATAAGTCTAAGATTTCAGCTTCAGGCAGGTCTCCACACGAACAACAGAAAAACAGGGTAAACCAATCAGAATGAGTGCGACTGGAGTTACAAAAGCCCTGTTTCCACCAGCCCTACCCTACCATACACTACCCTACTCTGACTGGGAGCGTTTCAACTGGTCCTTCTTTAGTCCCTTTGGGTCCTGGGTCTGTCCAGGCTGAAGTCTCCAAAACAACTAATTTTGCCGCTTTTAAAATTAGTTGTTTTCTCTTGTTTTGTGTTTTGTTTCATTAAAGCCTGATTACAAAATATAATACGTTTGTTTATCGTTGATTTGGTTTGGACAGTGCAGGTTAATGAGGTCTGGAGAGCAGCTTCAGTGACAAACGGATCCACCCTCGCTCTGTGAAGGAGAGGTTCTGTGGGTCCATTCTTCTTGCTGCTTTTAGAGTAGAGTAGGACTAAGTAGAGTAGAGAAGGGCTAAGTAGAGTAGAGAGTAGAGCCAAGTCTGGCTGGTGGAAACGAGGCATACGATTGGATGAAAAACACAGGAAGTGACACAGCTACGTTCACACCATATCTTGTTCTTTCTCTCCCTCTCTTTCTCTTTTGACTGGTCTGTGTGGGACAAACACATGCACTCGCTCAGTCACAATACCTTTAATGAAAACAGAAGAAACAGCTGCACTCATTCTGCTACAGGCTTGGACCGGTACGACTCACACCGAGGGTTGCACCATGTCGGGACTTCTCAAACTGGGAAACTTTCCGTGGGAATTAATGGGAATGAACTGGGATTTAAATGTATTGGAAAATACACAGCACACTCGGATAGATGTCCAAAAGATCTAGTATTTATTACGTTTCGGCCTTAGCCTTCGTCAGATCATTTTTATCTTATTCATTTGGATCACAATAAACTGTGATGAACTGGGATTTGTCTAAATTGAAGGTTGGCTCTTTATAAAGAACTTAAATATGGTTGAAAAAAAGTATATTTTTTGTATAATCTTGACTAAAAACAATAGATTTCATTAAAATACACTTGAATATCCAGGTCTGTCCTCTATCACAGGCACTTAGCACTCTGCTCACTGCTACTGAGACCACGCCCCCTGCAGAGACCACGCCCCCTGCTGGTCCTGAGCCTCCAACACATGTACAGAAGATTTCTAGACTGGACCAGACTTTGACACCAAAGCACAAGACGATTGAAGGCACATACTGTATTTGATCCTAAGGACTAAACAAAGTGAATTAAGTTTTTCAAGATCTGTTAAAAATCTGCTAAAAATCCATTTGTCGTTTTGGATGAATTCTCCTGTTTATATTTAATGCTTGGATATAATAAAATTGTATTACATTATATTTAATTCCCAGTTAGTTCTAAATTCCAACCTTACACTAAAGTTACCTTTATCCTCTTGCAACCTCGAGCCAACGCTCGTTACTTACAAAGGAAATACAAATTCTCATTCTGATTCATTCCCATAATTCCCATGGAAAAGTAATGTAAACTTTCTGGAACATTTCTGCTTTTTTCCAACCAGACTCTCACCGTCTGCGTGATGCAAAGATAAACACTGATATAAAAGACAGAAACAGGACGGCACAGACTTCATGCACTGGAGCCAGGAGCCACTGCGGCACGAGCAACGCAAATGTCACGGAACGTCACGGCGACAGGGGGCGGAGACGGTAACGGTGCGGAGCAGAACGAGGTTTGACCGGTCACCCTCCTCCCCCTCCCTCCCCCTCCCTCCCCCTGTTGTCTCTGGTCTCTCTCAAGCAGACAGTCTGTGTCTAGAGGCCGCACTGCGACTGCTGCCGGTGGCGCCGCACGCTGCACATCTGGCTGAAGGACTGGCCGCAGCGCGCGCAGCTGTACGGCTTCTCCTGCGTGTGCACGGTGCGGTGGCGCTTCAGGTGACTGGAGGAGATGAAGCTCTTGCCGCAGAGCGTGCAGCGGTAGCGGCGCTCGCCCGTGTGGATCAGCAGGTGCACGCGCAGGTTGTTGGGCTGAGCGAAGCCCTTGCCGCAGTGCGGGCAGGCGTACGGCCGCTCCCCCGTGTGCGTGCGCTGGTGCATCTCCATGGTGGCGGCGCTGGGGAACAGCTTCCCGCAGATGTTGCAGGCGGCGGCCTCCTTCATGCTCTTGAACGCTCGCCGCTGACCTGCGCTGGAGGGGGGCGTGGCCTGAGCGGGGGACGTGCTCTGAGGCGTCGCCACGACAGCGGACAGGTCGAAGGAGGCGGCGAAGGCGGCCATGTCGTGCGCCGAGGACGGGAAGATCATGGTGGGCGGCCCCTCGGAGCTGTCGCTGGACTGGGACTGGAAGGAGGCGTGCGCAGACTCTGTGTGACCCAGACCCAGCTGCGCCACGGCGTACGCCGCGCCCAGGTGCGTGACGCGCTCCTGCATCCAGGCCAGGTCCAGGCTGCGCTCGGGGCTGTGGTCCTCGGTGAGGTCCACCGACATCTGCGAGGGCGGCTCCTCGTCATCGATGGCCTGGACCTCGGCTTTGAGCGGGCTGCGAGGACTGAGGCCCGCGGCGGACTGCGGTCTGGACGGTTTACGTTTGGCTCGAGGGCGACACGTCAGGTCTATGGTGGCATCTGTGGAAGAGAGCGAGGGGGGAGGAGTCATGTTCTCAGCAGAAGAGGAATCTTCAACGGATTCCAGCGCTGAAAGAGAAAGAAGTGAGAGTCAAGAGGCTCGTGCCGACAGTCGAGCGCTGAAACACGGTAATGAAGAAAAACTTCTTCACACTATTGGTCTCAAAAGAAGAACCTTCATAGTCTTAAGGGGAGGGGCCTGATGCTTATGATGCCATGTTTCAATATAAAGTCTCACCACTGGGGGCGCCACAGTCCGCCCTGATGTTCAGCTCCACCTTCAGGTCCAGGTTACAGTCGTCTTTGTCCTGCTCCTGTTTAACCAGAGGCTGAAGAACACACAACAACAATAATCACTGTGTGTGACTGTGTGTGACTGTGTGTGACTGTGTGTGACAGTGTGTGACAGTGTGTGACTGTGTGTGACTGTGTGTGACTGTGTGTGACTGTGTGTGACTGTGTGTGACTGTGTGTGACTGTGTGTGACAGTGTGTGACAGTGTGTGACAGTGTGTGACTGTGTGTGACTGTGTGTGACTGTGTGTGACTGTGTGTGACTGTGTGTGGTGTCTGTGTGTGACTGTGTGTGACTGTGTGTGACTGTGTGTGACTGTGTGTGACTGTGTGTGTCTGTGTGTGACTGTGTGTGACTGTGTGTGACTGTGTGTGACTGTGTGTGACTGTGTGTGGACTGTGTGTGACTGTGTGTGTCTGTGTGTGACTGTGTGTGACTGTGTGTGCTGTGTGTGACTGTGTGTGACTGTGTGTGTGTGTGACTGTGTGTGACTGTGTGTGACTGTGTGTGACTGTGTGTGACTGTGTGGTGTGTGACTGTGTGTGACTGTGTGTGTGTGTGACTGTGTGTGACTGTGTGTGACTGTGTGTGACTGTGTGTGTACTGTGTGTGGACTGTGTGTGACTGTGTGACTGTGTTGTGTGTGACTGTGTGTGACTGTGTGTGACTGTGTGTGACTGTGTGTGTGCTGTGTGTGACTGTGTGTGACTGTGTGTGACTGTGTGTGACTGTGTGTGGCTGTGTGTGACTGTGTGTGATGTGTGTGACTGTGTCTGTGTGTGACTGTGTGTGACTGTGTGTGACTGTGTGTGACTGTGTGTGTTGTGTGTGACTGTGTGTGACTGTGTGTGACTGTGTGTGACTGTGTGTGTGTGTGTGTGTGACTGTGTGTGTTGTGTTGTGTGTACTGTGTGTGACTGTGTGTGCTGTGTGTGTGTGTGACTGTGTGTGACTGTGTGTGACTGTGTGTGACTGTGTGTGACTGTGTGTGACTGTGTGTGACTGTGTGTGTGACTGTGTGTGACTGTGTGTGACTGTGTGTGTGTGACTGTGTGTCTGTGCTGTGTGTGACTGTGTGTGACTGTGTCTGTGTTGACTGTGTGTGACTGTGTGTGACTGTGTGTGACTGTGTGTGTGCTGTGTGTGACTGTGTGTGACTGTGTGTGACTGTGTGTGACTGTGTGTGACTGTGTGTGACTGTGTGTGACTGTGTGTGACTGTGTGTGACTGTGTGTGACTGTGTGTGTCTGTGTGTGACTGTGTGTGTGTGTGACTGTGTGTGACTGTGTGTGACTGTGTGTCTGTGTGTGACTGTGTGTGACTGTGTGTGTGTGTCTGTGTGTGACTGTGTGTGACTGTGTGTGTCTGTGTGTGACTGTGTGTGACTGTGTGTGACTGTGTGTGTCTGTGTGTGACTGTGTGTGACTGTGTGTGACTGTGTGTGACTGTGTGTGTCTGTGTGTGACTGTGTGTGTCTGTGTGTGACTGTGTGTGTCTGTGTGTGTACTGTGTGTGACTGTGTGTGACTGTGTGTGTCTGTGTGTGACTGTGTGTGACTGTGTGTGTCTGTGTGTGACTGTGTGTGACTGTGTGTGTCTGTGTGTGACTGTGTGTGACTGTGTGTGACTGTGTGTGTCTGTGTGTGACTGTGTGTGTCTGTGTGTGTCTGTGTGTGACTGTGTGTGACTGTGTGTGACTGTGTGTGACTGTGTGTGTCTGTGTGTGACTATGTGTGACTGTGTGTGACTGTGTGTGACTGTGTGTGTCTGTGTGTGTCTGTGTGTGACTGTGTCTGTGTGTGATTGTGTGTGACTGTGTGTGACTGTGTGTGTCTGTGTGTGACTGTGTGTGACTGTGTGTGTCTGTGTGTGTCTGTGTGTGTCTGTGTGTGACTGTGTGTGACTGTGTGTGTCTGTGTGTGACTGTGTGTGACTGTGTGTGACTGTGTGTGTCTGTGTGTGACTGTGTGTGACTGTGTGTGACTGTGTGTGACGTGTGTGACTGTGTGTGACTGTGTGTGTCGTGGACTGTGTGTGACTGTGTCTGTGTGTGACTGTGTGTGTGACTGTGTGTGTCTGTGTGTGACTGTGTGTGTCTGTGTGTGACTGTGTGTGACTGTGTGTGTCTGTGTGTGACTGTGTGTCTGTGTGTGACTGTGTCTGTGTGTGACTGTGTGTGACTGTGTGTGACTGTGTGTGTCTGTGTGTGACTGTGTGTGACTGTGTGTGACTGTGTGTGTCTGTGTGTGACTGTGTGTGACTGTGTGGTGTGTGACTGTGTGTGACTGTGTCTGTGTGTGACTGTGTGTGACTGTGTGTGTCTGTGTGTGACTGTGTGTGTCTGTGTGTGACTGTGTGTGACTGTGTGTGTCTGTGTGTGACTGTGTGTGTCTGTGTGTGACTGTGTCTGTGTGTGACTGTGTGTGACTGTGTGTGTCTGTGTGTGACTGTGTGTGACTGTGTGTGTCTGTGTGTGACTGTGTGTGACTGTGTGTGTCTGTGTGTGACTGTGTGTGACTGTGTGTGACTGTGTGTGACTGTGTGTGACTGTGTCTGTGTGTGACTGTGTGTGACTGTGTGTGTCTGTGTGTGACTGTGTGTGTCTGTGTGTGACTGTGTGTGACTGTGTGACTGTGTGTGACTGTGTGTGTCTGTGTGTGACTGTGTGTCTGTGTGTGTCTGTGTGTGACTGTGTCTGTGTGTGACTGTGTGTGACTGTGTGTGACTGTGTGTGTCTGTGTGTGTCTGTGTGTGTCTGTGTGTGACTGTGTGTGACTGTGTGTGACTGTGTGTGTCTGTGTGTGGCTGTGTGTGTCTGTGTGTGACTGTGTGTGACTGTGTGTGTCTGTGTTTGGCTGTGTGTGACTGTGTGTAACCGTGTGTGACTGTGTGTAACCGTGTGTAACCGTGTGTAACCGTGTGTGACTGTGTGTAACTGTGTGTAACAGTGTGTAACCGTGTGTAACCGTGTGTAACCGTGTGTGACTGTGACTGTGTGTAACCGTGTGTAACCGTGTGTGACTGTGTGTAACTGTGTGTAACTGTGTGTAACCGTGTGTAACTGTGTGTAACCGTGTGTGACTGTGTGTGACTGTGTGTGTGACTGTGGCTGTGTGTAACTGTGTGTAACCGTGTGTGACTGTGTGTAACCGTGTGTGACTGTGTGTGACTGTGTGTAACCGTGTGTAACCGTGTGTGACTGTGTGTAACCGTGTGTAACCGTGTGTGACTGTGTGTAACCGTGTGCAACCGTGTGTGACTGTGTGTAACCGTGTGTAACCGTGTGTGACTGTGTGTAACCGTGTGCAACCGTGTGTGACTGTGTGTAACCGTGTGTAACCGTGTGTAACCGTGTGTAACCGTGTGTGACTGTGTGTAACCGTGTGTAACCGTGTGTGACCGTGTGTAACCGTGTGTGACTGTGTGTAACCGTGTGTAACCGTGTGTGACTGTGACTGTGTGTGACTGTGTGTAACTGTGTGTAACTGTGTGTAACCGTGTGTAACTGTGTGTAACCGTGTGTAACCGTGTGTGACTGTGTGTAACTGTGTGTAACTGTGTGTAACTGTGTGTAACCGTGTGTAACCGTGTGTGACTGTGTGTGACTGTGTGTGTGACTGTGGCTGTGTGTAACTGTGTGTAACCGTGTGTAACTGTGTGTAACTGTGTGTAACCGTGTGTGACTGTGTGTGACTGTGACTGTGTGTAACTGTGTGTAACTGTGTGTAACCGTGTGTGACTGTGTGTAACCGTGTGTAACCGTGTGTGACTGTGTGTAACTGTGTGTAACTGTGTGTAACTGTGTGTAACCGTGTGTGACTGTGTGTAACCGTGTGTGACTGTGTGTAACTGTGTGTAACCGTGTGTGACCGTGTGTAACTGTGTGTAACTGTGTGTAACTGTGTGTAACTGTGTGTAACTGTGTGTAACCGTGTGTGACTGTGTGTAACCGTGTGTAACCGTGTGTGACTGTGTGTAACTGTGTGTAACCGTGTGTAACCGTGTGTAACTGTGTGTAACTGTGTGTAACCGTGTGTGACTGTGTGTAACCGTGTGTAACCGTGTGTAACCGTGTGTGACTGTGTGTAACCGTGTGTGACTGTGTGTAACTGTGTAACCGTGTGTAACCGTGTGTGACTGTGTGTAACTGTGTGTAACTGTGTGTAACTGTGTGTAACCGTGTGTGACTGTGTGTGACTGTGTGTGTGACTGTGGCTGTGTGTAACTGTGTGTAACCGTGTGTAACCGTGTGTAACCGTGTGTGACTGTGTGTAACCGTGTGTAACTGTGTGTAACTGTGTGTAACCGTGTGTAACTGTGTGTAACTGTGTGTAACCGTGTGTAACCGTGTGTAACTGTGTGTAACTGTGTGTAACCGTGTGTGACTGTGTGTAACTGTGTGTAACCGTGTGTAACTGTGTGTAACCGTGTGTGACTGTGTGTAACCGTGTGTAACTGTGTGTAACTGTGTGTAACCGTGTGTAACCGTGTGTAACTGTGTGTAACTGTGTGTAACCGTGTGTGACTGTGTGTAACCGTGTGTAACTGTGTGTAACTGTGTGTAACCGTGTGTGACTGTGTGTAACCGTGTGTAACCGTGTGTGACTGTGTGTAACCGTGTGTAACCGTGTGTGACTGTGTGTAACCTGTCTGGGTCTAAGTCTTTGTTGGACTGCAGTGAAACCTCAGCGTTAACACTTTATCATTTCAGAGGAAAACAAAAGTATAGTGAGAGTGTTTCAGGACGTCCACTCGCCATCGTCTCTCGGCTGTTGGTTGCGGTTCCCGTGCAGCGCGCAATCAACAACGCACTGCATCTTTTGTGAATCGCAGCGTTGCATTCTGGGTTCATGAAACAGAGAAAGTAAACATCAAACAGAAAAGTGCCACCAAAAACTAAACTGATTCAGAACGAAACTTACGTCTGCATTTGTAGCCCTGCTTATTGAGTCCCCTGCACAGACAGGACACATTTACTCACATGTATTACAAGAGTCATTGATCTGCCATTTGCAGTAAAACCACATTGGAATAACTGTGCGAGACTCCCCAGTGTGCAGCAGACAGAACACACCAGAGCTCCTGCCACAGTCTACAGCCTCAGTCCTGGGTCTACAGCCTCAGTCCTGGGTCTACAGCCTCAGTCCTGGGTCTACAGCCTCAGTCCTGGGTCTACAGCCTCAGTCCTGGGTCTACAGCCTCAGTCCTGGATCTACAGTCTCAGTCCTGGGTCTACAGCCTCAGTCCTGGGTCTACAGCCTCAGCCCTGGGTCTACAGCCTCAGTCCTGGGTCTACAGCCTCAGTCCTGGGTCTACAGCCTCAGTCCTGGGTCTACAGCCTCAGTCCTGGGTCTACAGCCTCAGTCCTGGGTCTACAGCCTCAGTCCTGGGTCTACAGCCTCAGTCCTGGGTCTACAGCCTCAGTCCTGGGTCTACAGCCTCAGTCCTGGGTCTACAGCCTCAGTCCTGGGTCTACAGTCTCAGTCCTGGGTCTACAGCCTCAGTCCTGGGTCTACAGCCTCAGTCCTGGGTCTACAGTCTCAGTCCTGGGTCTACAGCCTCAGTCCTGGGTCTACAGCCTCAGTCCTGGGTCTACAGTCTCAGTCCTGGGTCTACAGCCTCAGTCCTGGGTCTACAGTCTCAGTCCTGGGTCTACAGCCTCAGTCCTGGGTCTACAGCCTCAGTCCTGGGTCTACAGCCTCAGTCCTGGGTCTACAGCCTCAGCCCTGGGTCTACAGCCTCAGTCCTGGGTCTACAGCCTCAGTCCTGGGTCTACAGTCTCAGTCCTGGGTCTACAGCCTCAGTCCTGGGTCTACAGCCTCAGTCCTGGGTCTACAGTCTCAGCCCTGGGTCTACAGCCTCAGTCCTGGGTCTACAGTCTCAGTCCTGGGTCTACAGCCTCAGTCCTGGGTCTACAGTCTCAGTCCTGGGTCTACAGCCTCAGTCCTGGGTCTACAGCCTCAGTCCTGGGTCTACAGCCTCAGTCCTGGGTCTACAGCCTCAGTCCTGGGTCTACAGTCTCAGTCCTGGGTCTACAGCCTCAGTCCTGGGTCTACAGCCTCAGTCCTGGGTCTACAGTCTCAGCCCTGGGTCTACAGCCTCAGTCCTGGGTCTACAGTCTCAGTCCTGGGTCTACAGCCTCAGTCCTGGGTCTACAGCCTCAGTCCTGGGTCTACAGCCTCAGTCCTGGGTCTACAGCCTCAGTCCTGGGTCTACAGCCTCAGCCCTGGGTCTACAGCCTCAGTCCTGGGTCTACAGCCTCAGTCCTGGGTCTACAGCCTCAGTCCTGGGTCTACAGCCTCAGTCCTGGATCTACAGTCTCAGTCCTGGGTTTACAGCCTCAGTCCTGGGTCTACAGCCTCAGTCCTGGGTCTACAGTCTCAGTCCTGGGTCTACAGCCTCAGTCCTGGGTCTACAGTCTCAGTCCTGGGTCTACAGCCTCAGTCCTGGGTCTACAGTCTCAGTCCTGGGTCTACAGCCTCAGTCCTGGGTCTACAGCCTCAGTCCTGGGTCTACAGTCTCAGTCCTGGGTCTACAGCCTCAGTCCTGGGTCTACAGCCTCAGTCCTGGGTCTACAGTCTCAGCCCTGGGTCTACAGCCTCAGTCCTGGGTCTACAGTCTCAGTCCTGGGTCTACAGCCTCAGTCCTGGGTCTACAGCCTCAGTCCTGGGTCTACAGCCTCAGTCCTGGGTCTACAGCCTCAGCCCTGGGTCTACAGCCTCAGTCCTGGGTCTACAGCCTCAGTCCTGGGTCTACAGTCTCAGTCCTGGGTCTACAGCCTCAGTCCTGGGTCTACAGCCTCAGTCCTGGGTCTACAGTCTCAGCCCTGGGTCTACAGCCTCAGTCCTGGGTCTACAGTCTCAGTCCTGGGTCTACAGCCTCAGTCCTGGGTCTACAGTCTCAGTCCTGGGTCTACAGCCTCAGTCCTGGGTCTACAGCCTCAGTCCTGGGTCTACAGTCTCAGCCCTGGGTCTACAGCCTCAGTCCTGGGTCTACAGTCTCAGTCCTGGGTCTACAGCCTCAGTCCTGGGTCTACAGCCTCAGTCCTGGGTCTACAGCCTCAGTCCTGGGTCTACAGCCTCAGCCCTGGGTCTACAGCCTCAGTCCTGGGTCTACAGCCTCAGTCCTGGGTCTACAGCCTCAGTCCTGGGTCTACAGCCTCAGTCCTGGGTCTACAGCCTCAGTCCTGGGTCTACAGCCTCAGTCCTGGGTCTACAGTCTCAGTCCTGGGTCTACAGCCTCAGTCCTGGGTCTCACCAGAGGAACTCTCGGCAGACGGAGCAGAAGGTGGGTTGGTTGAAGAACGTGGCGGTGAACTCGTGGCTCTTGATGTCGTGCACTTTGGGCTGTTTGAACGCTCCTCTGCGTCTGTTGATCGTCAGGACGCCATCTTCAGGGATCTCTCTTTTCTGCCCGACTCTTATCGACTCGTTTGTAGAAGCTGAAAAACAGTTACAGTTAGACATGCAGAGGGAGAAGATTAGAAAAACATAATTAATAATTAATCTGTCATCATTAAAGGGCCCTAATCTGTCATTATTAAAGGGCCCTAATCTGTCATAATTCAGTTCAGAATATGAATACTTAATCATGAACACAGACAAAAACATGTAAAAACATAATTTATCTTCTTTTATGTTTAATTTAATTTGATGTTTTGCTAAAACATCACTTTAACTGTTTTACATGATCAGGAAACCTCCTCATATTTCTGATTCAGATTCATGTAGTAGTAGTAATCTTTATTTATATACCGCCTTTTCACTGCACATCTGAGTCTCAAAGCGGTTTACAATTGTTATTTTTGGGCATTTGTCTCTCACTCCACACAGAGATGGGAGGGGCCAGTACAGGAGGCACATGCCAGAACTATTGTACATATTTTTAGTGGTAGGGGAAACCGGAGTACCCGGAGGAAACCTACGCAGACACGGGGAGAACATGCAAACTCCACTCAGAAAGGCCCTGGTCCGATCGGGATTCGAACCCAGGACCTTCTTGCTGAGAGGCGAGAGTGCTATCCACTCAGCCACCGTGCCGCCCAATAGCTTAAATTCTTCAGTTTGAAATTTTTAACCCTGAAAAAGCAAGTTTGAATATTTTTATCTTTACATTTCAGTCACTAAAAATTCAGTTTACAAATTTAAATGTGATTAAAATTTCAAAATGACATATTCACCCTCAAAATATTCAATATATATATTTTTTCAATGTAAAAAAAACAGACGGAAATTGAATTTTAAATGGACCTGAATTCATCTATTTGAATGTTTTTAACATCTTGAATATTTTTTTCTGTGAATTTCAGTCACTAATTATCAACTTCATAATGTCAAATTCAACAGTCAAAATTCAACGAGAAAAAATTCAATGGTGAAAAATGTACATGACACATCCGGAGTTCTGACGAGTTATGTGCTCTGTCAGTTGGCCTGTCAGTTGCTCTGTCAGTTGCTCTGTCAGTTGGTCTGTCAGTTGGTCTGTCAGTTGGTCTGTCAGTTGCTCTGTCAGTTGGCCTGTCAGTTGGTCTGTCAGTTGCTCTGTCAGTTGGTCTGTCAGTTGCTCTGTCAGTTGCTCTGTCAGTTGCTCTGTCAGTTGCTCTGTCAGTTGGTCTGTCAGTTGGTCTGTCAGTTGGTCTGTCAGTTGCTCTGTCAGTTGCTCTGTCAGTTGCTCTGTCAGTTGCTCTGTCAGTTGGTCTGTCAGTTGCTCTGTCAGTTGCTCTGTCAGTTGCTCTGTCAGTTGGTCTGTCAGTTGGCCTGTCAGTTGGCCTGTCAGTTGGTCTGTCAGTTGCTCTGTCAGTTGCTCTGTCAGTTGCTCTGTCAGTTGGTCTGTCAGTTGCTCTGTCAGTTGCTCTGTCAGTTGCTCTGTCAGTTGCTCTGTCAGTTGCTCTGTCAGTTGGTCTGTCAGTTGCTCTGTCAGTTGGTCTGTCAGTTGCTCTGTCAGTTGGTCTGTCAGTTGCTCTGTCAGTTGGTCTGTCAGTTGGTCTGTCAGTTGGCTGTCAGTTGCTCGTTGTTGTCTGTCAGTTGGTCTGTCAGTTGCTCTGTCAGTTGGCCTGTCAGTTGCTCTGTCAGTTGGTCTGTCAGTTGGCCTGTCAGTTGGCCTGTCAGTTGCTCTGTCAGTTGCTCTGTCAGTTGCTCTGTCAGTTGCTCTGTCAGTTGCTCTGTCAGTTGCTCTGTCAGTTGGCCTGTCAGTTTCTCTGTCAGTTGCTCTGTCAGTTGCTCTGTCAGTTGGTCTGTCAGTTGCTCTGTCAGTTGGTCTGTCAGTTGGTCTGTCAGTTGGCCTGTCAGTTGCTCTGTCAGTTGCTCTGTCAGTTGCTCTGTCAGTTGGTCTGTCAGTTGCTCTGTCAGTTGGTCTGTCAGTTGGTCTGTCAGTTGGTCTGTCAGTTGGTCTGTCAGTTGGCCTGTCAGTTGGCCTGTCAGTTGGTCTGTCAGTTGCTCTGTCAGTTGCTCTGTCAGTTGCTCTGTCAGTTGCTCTGTCAGTTGCTCTGTCAGTTGCTCTGTCAGTTGCTCTGTCAGTTGCTCTGTCAGTTGCTCTGTCAGTTGGCCTGTCAGTTGGTCTGTCAGTTGCTCTGTCAGTTGCTCTGCACATAATGAACTCTGTTTTCTCTTCACTGACGTTGGAAACTCTCGTTATCTACATTAGACCCTTTAGAACTAATGGAGATTTTGTTAAAGCTGCACTAACTGACTTTATTTTTGTATTAATTACTAAAGTGCTATCCATGTCCGTGTAGGGCATTGGGATATACGTCCTTTTGAAGAATAATTAGCGCAGATTTGTGCTGGCGTGACATTATATTTTAGATCGAGTTTTGATGAAACAAGGAAGAGAATGTGTTTTGGGTCGCAGATTGTGACCAATCACAGCGCACCACTGGCCCCCACTTTCGTGAGAAATCTACAGGTCCGTTAGCATAGACGGCTGAGTTAGCACAACAAGCCGAGGAGCTAACCTGAAGCTTCCTCGTCTTCGTCACCAGTTACTGCTTACACAGCGAGACAGCCATCCAAAAGAAAGTCCCGTTCCTCTGCGCTTCCCGGTTCTATCGTTCTATGGTCACGCCATCCACGTGCAAATCCATATCCATGGTTTATCCATATTGGGAGACACTAGCTCCGTCCCAACAGTGGGTGTGTGTGGGGGAGATAGCTTCGTGGGTGCGGGGAGGGGAGCAGAAAGAGAGAGGCCAGCGAGTCCACGGCTTCAAAATCCCAAAGTCAGTTAGTGCAGCTTTAACTTAGAATATTTACGTTACCGTCACTTTAAGAAAGAGAGAGAGAGGATTTCGCTTTGTTTACGGAGCGAGTGGAGCCGAAAGAGCACGTCACTTTTCACAGCTCAAGAAATAAGCAGCCATACGGTGTTCTTACCGTTGTTACTTTATTTCAGAGACAACTCAGAAAATATCATATAGTGTACAAGAGTTCAAGCTGTGGAATACATGTTTTCTGTTAATTCCTTTACATTGAACTCTTTTTCAAGTAACACAAGTGAGCCCTGTGGAAACTGCTACACGGGAAACTAGACCCAAATACTGTGTAACGTAACCAACAATAACACTGTCCTTTGTTTGTGTTCATGAAAACCATCACAGTTGAACATTTATAGCAACAAACAAACACACAGCCTAAAGAAATAAACAGGAATATACAGCAATAATGATTTGAAACGAGCACATTTACCCAAAAAGACTAACTCATCAAATGAATGTAGTATCATCTTGTTATTCGCCTTGGTTTCATTACAATCCATTCATTAGAAATCCCATATCAACCTGTTAGACTCATGTTATCAACCTGTTAGATTCATGTTATCAACCTGTTAGATTCATGTTATCAACCTGTTAGACTCATGTTATCAACCTGTTAGATTCATGTTATCAACCTGTTAGATTCATGTTATCAACCTGTTAGATTCATGTTATCAACCTGTTAGATTCATGTTATCAACCTGTTAGATTCATGTTATCAACCTGTTAGATTCATGTTATCAACCTGTTAGATTCATGTTATCAACCTGTTAGATTCATGTTATCAACCTGTTAGATTCATGTTATCAACCTGTTAGACTCATGTTATCAACCTGTTAGATTCATGTTATCAACCTGTTAGATTCATGTTATCAACCTGTTAGATTCATGTTATCAACCTGTTAGATTCATGTTATCAACCTGTTAGATTCATGTTATCAACCTGTTAGATTCATGTTATCAACCTGTTAGATTCATGTTATCAACCTGTTAGATTCATGTTATCAACCGATGGACCTGCTGAAAGCTAGCGCCAGTCTTTACCTCAGTAAAATGACGCATACGCAGACCAACTGACAGAGCAACGGACAGACCAACTGACAGACCAACTGACAGAGCCAACTGACAGACCAACTGACAGACCAACTGACAGGCCAACTGACAGACCAACTGACAGACCAACTGACAGAGCAACTGACAGACCAACTGACAGACCAACTGACAGAGCAACTGACAGAGCAACTGACAGACCAACTGACAGACCAACTGACAGACCAACTGACAGAGCAACTGACAGAGCAACTGACAGACCAACTGACAGAGCAACTGACAGAGCAACTGACAGACCAACTGACAGACCAACTGACAGACCAACTGACAGACCAACTGACAGAGCAACTGACAGACCAACTGACAGGCCAACTGACAGACCAACTGACAGACCAACTGACAGACCAACTGACAGACCAACTGACAGGCCAACTGACAGACCAACTGACAGACCAACTGACAGAGCAACTGACAGGCCAACTGACAGACCAACTGACAGAGCAACTGACAGAGCAACTGACAGACCAACTGACAGAGCAACTGACAGAGCAACTGACAGACCAACTGACAGACCAACTGACAGACCAACTGACAGACCAACTGACAGACCAACTGACAGAGCCAACTGACAGAGCAACACTGACAGACCAACTGACAGACCAACTGACAGGCCAACTGACAGACCAACTGACAGAGCAACTGACAGACCAACTGACAGGCCAACTGACAGGCCAACTGACAGACCAACTGACAGACCAACTGACAGAGCACAACTGACAGGCCAACTGACAGACCAACTGACAGACCAACTGACAGACCAACTGACAGAGCAACTGACAGAGCAACTGACAGACCAACTGACAGACCAACTGACAGAGCAACTGACAGACCAACTGACAGACCAACTGACAGACCAACTGACAGACCAACTGACAGACCAACTGACAGAGCAACTGACAGACCAACTGACAGACCAACTGACAGACCAACTGACAGACCAACTGACAGACCAACTGACAGACCAACTGACAGGCCAACTGACAGACCAACTGACAGACCAACTGACAGACCAACTGACAGAGCAACTGACAGAGCAACTGACAGAGCAACTGACAGAGCAACTGACAGAGCAACTGACAGACCAACTGACAGACCAACTGACAGAGCAACTGACAGACCAACTGACAGAGCAACTGACAGACCAACTGACAGAGCAACTGACAGAGCAACTGACAGAGCAACTGACAGAGCAACTGACAGAGCAACTGACAGACCAACTGACAGAGCAACTGACAGACCAACTGACAGACCAACTGACAGACCAACTGACAGACCAACTGACAGGCCAACTGACAGACCAACTGACAGACCAACTGACAGGCCAACTGACAGACCAACTGACAGAGCAACTGACAGAGCAACTGACAGAGCAACTGACAGACCAACTGACAGAGCAACTGACAGACCAACTGACAGAGCAACTGACAGAGCAACTGACAGACCAACTGACAGACCAACTGACAGACCAACTGACAGACCAACTGACAGACCAACTGACAGACCAACTGACAGACCAACTGACAGACCAACTGACAGACCAACTGACAGACCAACTGACAGAGCAACTGACAGAGCAACTGACAGAGCAACTGACAGACCAACTGACAGACCAACTGACAGACCAACTGACAGAGCAACTGACAGACCAACTGACAGACCAACTGACAGACCAACTGACAGACCAACTGACAGACCAACTGACAGAGCAACTGACAGACCAACTGACAGACCAACTGACAGACCAACTGACAGACCAACTGACAGAGCAACTGACAGAGCAACTGACAGACCAACTGACAGAGCAACTGACAGAGCAACTGACAGACCAACTGACAGACCAACTGACAGACCAACTGACAGACCAACTGACAGAGCAACTGACAGAGCAACTGACAGAGCAACTGACAGAGCAACTGACAGACCAACTGACAGAGCAACTGACAGACCAACTGACAGAGCAACTGACAGAGCAACTGACAGACCAACTGACAGACCAACTGACAGACCAACTGACAGACCAACTGACAGACCAACTGACAGAGCAACTGACAGGCCATCTGACAGACCAACTGACAGAGCACATAACTCGTCAGAACTCCGGATGTGTCATGTACATTTTTCACCATTGAATTTTTTCTCGTTGAATTTTGACTGTTGAATTGAACATTATGAAGTTGATAATCAGTGACTGAAATTCACAGAAAAAAATATTCAAGATGTTAAAAACATTCAAATAGATGAATTCAGGTCCATTTAAAATTCAATTTCCGTCTATTTTTTTTACATTGAAAAAATATATATATTGAATATTTTGAGGGTGAATATGTCATTTTGAAATTTTAATCACATTTAAATTTGTAAACTGAATTTTTAGTGACTGAAAAGTAAAGATAAAAATATTCAAACTTGCTTTTTCAGGGTTAAAAATTTCAAACTGAAAAATTCAAGCTAAAAACAATTCAAAATCTGACGACACATAAAATGTTCCATATTAAAAGCACAGAATAATAAAGTACATTTTCAGGAAGACTGTTCCAAACACACTTTGGCACAAACTGATAATAATAAGTTATAAACATCAGAAACAGGGAACGACTGGAGCTTTAAGCCTCGAGGGCAAAGACGAGAGCAAACAATGGAACCACAAGATTAGAGCGAGACGTTAAACAGACGGAAAGGGCTCCGATAACAGCACGAGAAGTCTCTGGGTTCAAGGCCCAAAGGTTAAAAGTGTAAATAAATACATGTATTATTCATCTTTAATTATTTATTATTTTTGTTTCATTATTTATCATAAATCTTTTGATCCTTTCAGTGTGAAACACAGAGACAGACCAAACTCGTGGATCAGACAGAATCAAACAATCAAAGAAAAGTCTTAGTTTCACATTATTTTAACAATTTCTATGATTTGAGACGTTCTGTGCCTGAGTGGGACTGAACAGCAGGGGGCGCTCATACATGACTAGAGCTGTACAGACTCGGTCTGGTCTCAGGTCTGATTCCCTGATGGTCTCATGGTTAGGATTAGACACTCTCATCGCCGCGGCCTGAGTTCGAATCCCGGTCAGGGAACATGATTCGTCAGAACAAACATGTGTAAAAGTCGGATTATTTCATGATGAATTTACCCAAGTCTTCATTCTCCAGGAAATACTGCACAGCCATCTGCACGCGTCCTGAAGGCAGCAGGTCCAACCAGAACTCAGAGCGGCCGTTTGTTTTGGATTTCTTACAGCGCTCGGCGAGGACCGCGACCCCCATGGACGCCTGGGCCAGACCCTCCTCCTGGTTCTTCATCAGGACCACCTCCAGGACCCGGCCCTCGTAGATGTGGGCGTCAAAGGAAGCCTTCCAGGCCGGGTACATGGTCGGCTTCTTCTGGACTAAGGTTTTACCGCGCTCTGAAACAAAGCCCTGCGTTAACACAGTGTGAAGAACGTTGTTGGTCGCAGCCCGTTCTGCACCTGTGGGGACAGACTCCTTCATCTTTATGGCACAGATGGGAGCCTCGGCCAGAGCGGGCAGCGAACCCATGTCCCAAGAGTTGAAGCTGATTCTCAGGAACGGTGCCATGATGAGACCAAGGCCCCTGGAAAACACACAGAGAAGAGAAATAAACATCACTTCACACAAAAAACTGCCACAGACGGAGACAGGGTCCAGACCCGGTCCAGACCAGGTCCAGACCCGGTTCTTCTTTGATTTGGGCTCAAACCATGATCATCATCATCATGTTTTTTGAGCAGAAACATAAATGTGTAAACTCTCTGAACAGAATCCTGAGAACGTTAATCTGTTTGTTCTAAACCCAGTCTTGGCAAAGTTTCAACTCATTTACAGCAACAACAGGTTTTACATTTTCACATTCCACACGTGCACTTCCCACACGTGCACTTCCCACACGTGCACTTCCCACACGTGCACTTCCCACACGTGCACTTCCCACACGTGCACTTTCCACACGTGCACTTTCCACACGTGCACTTCCCACACGTGCACTTCCCACACGTGCACTTCCCACACGTGCACTTTCCACACGTGCACTTTCCACACGTGCACTTTCCACACGTGCACTTTCCACACGTGCACTTCCCACACGTGCACTTTCCACACGTGCACTTTCCACACGTGCACTTTCCACACGTGCACTTTCCACACGTGCACTTTCCACACGTGCACTTCCCACACGTGCACTTCCCACACGTGCACTTTCCACACGTGCACTTTCCACACGTGCACTTTCCACACGTGCACTTTCCACACGTGCACTTTCCACACGTGCACTTTCCACACGTGCACTTTCCACACGTGCACTTTCCACACGTGCACTTTCCACACGTGCTTATTGTACAAAACTCTTCAAGTTGACTTTGGTTTCATTAAACCAAAAGATCAAAAGGAAACTTATAAATGTTTATTGCATAATTAATAATTCAAGACACAGACTTTCCCTAAAACCCCCAGAGCCGCGACACAGACAATAAGGAAACACAACCGAGACCGGAAACAAAACCGAGACCGGACTTTGGACGTCTCAGAATCTGCACTTCACACTTTCCTAAAACTATTTCAGAAACTCCACAAAAAGTTAAACATTGAAAGTTTTCTTCAAAAACTAAGAGTTTAAAGAGTTTTTACAATTTGTCGTCTACACACACACAGAGACACACACACACACACACAGACAGACACAGAGAGACACACACACACACACACAGAGAGACACAGAAAGACACACACACACACACACAGAGAGACACACACACACACACAGACAGACACAGAGACACACACACACACAGAGACACACACACACACACAGACAGACACAGAGACACACACACACACACAGAGTAAGTAGTAAGTAATGTTTATTTATATACCGCCTTTCACAGACCAGAATCACAAAGTGGTTTACAATTGTTATTATTTTAGGCACTTGTCTCTCACTCCACACAGAGATGGGAGCGGGGTCGCCGAACAGGAGGCACATGCCAGACCTATTGTACATATTTTTAGTGGTAGAGGAAACCGGAGTACCCGGAGGAAACCTACGCACACACGGGGAGAACATGCAAACTCCACTCAGAAATGCCCTGGTCCGGCCGGGATTCGAACCCAGGACCTTCTTGATGAGAGGCGAGAGTGCTAACCACTCAGCCACCGTGCCGTGAGCGGCAAGACAACACAGAGAGACACACACACACACACTCACAGAGAGACACACACACACACAGAGACACACACACACACACACAGAGACACACAAACACACTCACAGAGAGACACACACACACAGACACAGACACACTCACAGAGAGACACACACACACACACACAGACACACACACACACACACACAGACACACACACAGACACACACACACACACACACACACAGACACACAAAGAGGCCTTGTTGCAGTGGAAAAGTGAACTCTGTGGAGGTGGAAAAGGACACAATGCTGTTTATTGAACAGAACTTCAGATGAAACTGAGAAGTCTCCTTCAGTCATATTTATTTATATAACACATTCAAAGACCAAGGCACAGACACAAAGGCACAGACACAAAGCACAGACACAAAGGCACAGACCAAGGCACAGACACAAAGGCACAGACACAAAGGCACAGACACAAAGGCACAGACACAAAGGCACAGACCAAGGCAGACACAAAGGCACAGACACAAAGGCACAGACACAAAGCACAGACACAAAGCACAGACACAAAGCACAGACACAAAGGCACAGACACAAAGGCACAGACCAAGGCAGACACCAAGGCACAGACACAAAGGCACAGACACAAAGTTCACAGTTCAGACATTCACACACAGAGACGAAGCGAGTCCTGAGCACACTGCTCCATCAAAGCCTCCGACCAAACACCCTCCATTACATTCAGACCTATTGGACATGTTTTAGGCACCTGGAGGAAACCTACCCAGACACAGGGAGAACATGTAAACTCCACTCAGAAAGACCCTGTTCCAAACCAGGATTCGAACCCAGGACTTTCTTTCTGAGAAGTGAGAGGGCTAACCACTGTGTTCCCGTCAGGAAGTGTTTCCTCATGACGGGAATCGCTTCATTTAAAACATTCACACACACCCTGTGTGTGTGTGTGTCTATAGGAGAGGTGTGTCTCTGTGTGTGTGTGTGTGTGTCTGTGTGTGTGTGTGTGCGTCTCTGTGTGTGTGTGTCTATAGGAGGTGTGTCTGTGTGTGTGTGTGTGTGTGTGACTGTGTGTATCTATAGGAGAGGTGTGTGTATCTGTGTGTATATAAAGAAGAGGTTTGTGTGTGTGTCTCTGTGTGTGTCTATAGAAGAGGTTTGTGTCTGTGTGTGTGTGTGTGTGTGTGTGTGTCTGTGTGTGTGTGTGTGTGTGTGTCTGTGTCTGTGTGTGTGTGTCTGTGTGTGTGTGTCTGTGTGTGTGTGTGTATGTGTCTGTGTGTGTGTGTGTCTGTGTGTGTGTGTGTCTGTGTCTGTGTGTCTGTGTGTGTGTCTCTGTGTGTGTGTGTGTGTCTGTGTGTGTGTGTGTGTGTGTGTGTCTCTGTGTGTGTGTGTGTGTCTGTGTGTGTGTGTCTGTGTCTGTGTGTGTGTGTGTGTGTGTCTGTGTGTGTCTGTGTGTGTGTGTGTGTGTGTGTGTGTGTGTGTGTGTGTGTGTGTGTGTGTGTGTGTGTGTGTGTGTCTGTGTGTGTGTGTGTGTGTGTGTGTGTGTGTGTGTGTGTGTGTCTGTGTGTGTGTGTGTGTGTGTGTGTGTGTGTGTGTGTGTGTGTGTCTGTGTGTGTGTGTGTCTGTGTGTGTGTGTGTGTGTGTGTGTGTGTGTGTGTGTGTGTGTGTGTGTCTGTGTGTGTGTGTGTGTGTGTGTGTGTGTGTCTGTGTGTGTGTGTGTGTGTGTGTGTGTCTGTGTGTGTGTGTGTCTGTGTGTGTGTGTGTGTGTGTCTGTGTGTGTGTGTGTGTGTGTGTGTGTCTGTGTGTGTGTGTCTGTGTGTGTGTGTGTGTGTGTGTGTGTGTGTGTCTGTGTGTGTGTGTGTCTGTGTGTGTGTGTGTGTGTGTATCTATAGCAGAGGTGTCCCTTTCTGCAGCACTAACACTTCTCTCAGCTCAGAGGTCATGAGTTCTACCACAAAACCCTGACGTCCATTTTCTTCTGCTTCGTCCGTTGCCGGGTTGTGGGGGCAGCAGTCTTAAGACCGTGTGACTGAGCTCCTCTATCTCTAAGGGAGCAGCGGCTCTACTCCGAGCTCCTCCCGTGTGACTGAGGTCCTCTATCTCTAAGGGAGCAGCGGCTCTACTCTGTGGAGGAAACTGGTCCTTTCGGTCATTACCCAAAGCCTTTGACCAGAGGTGAGGGAGAGGAGCTCTGACTGCAGACGCTGCTCCCTCATGACCACAGGTGAGGGAGAGGAGCTCTGACTGCAGACGCTGCTCCCTCATGACCACAGGTGAGGGAGAGGAGCTCTGACTGCAGACGCTGCTCCCTCATGACCACAGGTGAGGGAGAGGAGCTCTGACTGCAGACGCTGCTCCCTCATGACCACAGGTGAGGAGAGGAGCTCTGACTGCAGACGCTGCTCCCTCATGACCACAGTCCGACACAGCTCTGACTGCAGACGCTGCTCCCTCTTCACCACAGTCTGACACAGCTCTGACTGTATCATCCAAGTCGAGCACTGCGCTCACAAAACGCCAGACGTCTGACGGTCCCTCAGGTTTCTAAAATCACTGTCAGTGACAGAGCATTTAGCTCCAAGCGTCTCTACTGTGGAATCAGCTTCACACACGTTAAGGAACGAGACACTGTCTCTACGTTTAAGGCCAGGCTTAAAACACTCTTTTTCCCTCGTTCTACAGTCTGACTCCTGGATCTACAGCCTCAGTCCTCGTTCTACAGTCTGACTCCTGGATCTACAGCCTCAGTCCTCGTTCTACAGTCTGACTCCTGGATCTACAGCCCGTCCGTCCGTGGAGCGGATCCCTTTCTCAAACCATGGGTCTCCCCGAGGTTTCTCACTTTTTCCCACTGGGTTTAGAGTTTTTCCTCTGATGCAGGAGTCTGTTGGAGACAGTTAGTGTCAGACTAGAAGGACTGTGATGATCCAGGACACTTTAACATTCTACATGTATGACATTTATCACATGTATGACATTTATCACATGTGTTCTATATTCTTCATGTGTTTTAACTGTTGATTCTCTGATCTGTGGTGATTTCAATGGTTTTGTTAAGTCTCTGAGATGATGCTGTTGTGATTTAGGGAAATAAAAGAATAAATTGTGTTGTGTCGTATTGACACAGACGCTGCTCCCTCTTCAGTCTCACCTCCATCTTTCACTGAGAACAAGACCCAGAGAAACTGGAACTCTTCAGGAAGGACCTCTGCACCAGGACCAGGACCTGGAGAGGACCAGGGCCTGGAGAGATCCGGGACCTGGAGAGGACCGGGACCTGGAGAGAACCGGGACCTGGAGAGGACCGGGACCTGGAGAGGACCGGGACCTGGAGAGGACCGGGACCTGGAGAGGACCGGGACCTGGAGAGGACCTTGCTCATTGACCTCAGATTTGTGTTTACTTATATACAACAGGATATACAGTATATGTGTGTGTATTGTATTATATTTATACACATATATATTATATACATATATTTACTGTATTATACTTATATAAAACACATTGTGTTTTAGCCTCATCTAGAAGCAGCTCGTCCTCCAGACTTTTCCCAATGACACTGACTGCAGCAGGATAGAGTTACCTCCACAGAGGCTTTGGACACCGAAGGTTTGGAAACCGAGGGTTTGGAAACCGAGGGTTTGGAGACCGAGGGTTTGGAGACCGAGGGTTTGGAGACCGAGGGTTTGGAGACCGAGGGTTTGGAGACCGAGGGTTTGGAGACCGAGGGTTTGGAGACCGAGGGTTTGGACACCGAGGGTTTGGACACCGAGACTTTGGACACCGAGACTTTGGAGACCGAGGGTTTGGACACAGAGACTTTGGAGACCGAGACTTTGGAGACCGAGACTTTGGACACAGAGACTTTGGAGACCGAGACTTTGGAGACCGAGACTTTGGAGACCGAGACTTTGGAGGCCGAGACTTTGGAGACCGAGACTTTGGAGACCGAGGGTTTGGACACCGAGACTTTGGACACCGAGGGTTTGGACACCGAGGGTTTGGACACCGAGGGTTTGGACACCGAGGGTTTGGAGACCGAGGGTTTGGAGACCGAGGGTTTGGAGACCGAGGGTTTGGACACCGAGGGTTTGGACACCGAGACTTTGGACACCGAGACTTTGGACACCGAGACTTTGGAGACCGAGGGTTTGGACACAGAGACTTTGGAGACCGAGACTTTGGAGACCGAGACTTTGGAGACCGAGACTTTGGACACAGAGACTTTGGACACAGAGACTTTGGAGACCGAGACTTTGGAGACCGAGACTTTGGAGACCGAGACTTTGGAGACCGAGACTTTGGAGACCGAGACTTTGGAGACCGAGGGTTTGGACACCGAGACTTTGGACACCGAGGGTTTGGACACCGAGGGTTTGGACACCGAGGGTTTGGAGACCGAGGGTTTGGACACCGAGGGTTTGGGGACCGAGGGTTTGGGGACCGAGGGTTTGGAGACCGAGGGTTTGGAGACCGAGACTTTGGACACCGAGGGTTTGGACACCGAGGGTTTGGAGACCGAGACTTTGGACACCGAGGGTTTGGACACCGAGGGTTTGGGGACCGAGGGTTTGGACACCGAGGGTTTGGAGACCGAGGGTTTGGACACCGAGGGTTTGGAGACCGAGACTTTGGAGACCGAGACTTTGGACACTGAGACTTTGGAGACCGAGGGTTTGGAGACCGAGGGTTTGGAGACCGAGGGTTTGGAGACCGAGGGTTTGGAGACCGAGGGTTTGGAGACCGAGGGTTTGGAAACAGACTTTGTAAAGATGAGTAAACGACAGGAAGCGTTGAGCCATCGTCACTTCTGCTTCAGTCTCGGATCATTCAGAGTTTCTAACAAACCAAACCTGCTTCAGACTCAGTCCTGGGACTCGAACCAACGACCTCTGACACACAGGACTCAGAGTTATCTTTAAACTTTGGGGGTATTATTGTTTTGTGCTTTGTTCTGTTTAATTCAATTATTAAAAATGACATTTACTGAATATTTGGCTGAACTAAAGTACGCAGAAGAAAAACACACAAAGAAAAACACACAACAATGAAATCAAGGCACAGCATTAATTATTATAGGGCGTGTTGGTCTGGTTTTGTTGTTGCCTCGGTCTGGGTCTGGGTCTCGGTCTGAGTCTCAGTCTGGGTCTCAGTCTGGGTCTCAGTCTGGGTCTCAGTCTAGGTCTCAGTCTGGGTCTCAGTCTCAGTCTGGGTCTCAGTCTGGGTCTCAGTCTGGGTCTCAGTCTGGGTCTCAGTCTGGGTCTCAGTCTGGGTCTCAGTCTGGGTCTCAGTCTCGGTCTCAGTCTGGGTCTCAGTCTCGGTCTGTGCCAGGGTCAGGTGTGTATCCAGTGGAACCAGAGCTTATGAATATCCTGCTGCAGTCTCTGAGCCGCGGCTGGATTTATGTCTCGCACTTTAGAGAAAACCCAAAGCGAAACTAAAAACAGGTGTTTTGAGGCTGCTCCGTTTCGATCGATCTGGTTTAAAATACTCAGACTCAGAAGATGGAGCAGAAAAAGTAAGAATCTGTCACTTTACATTATTGTTGGAGACGTAGATGTGACAAAGGGATCCAAACTAAAGAACGATCCAAACTAAAGAATGATCCAAACTAAAGAATGATCCAAACTAAAGAACGATCCAAACTAAAGAATGATCCAAACTAAAGCAGAACCAAAGCTGAGGAAACGTGCACTTCTGTCTCAAACTAACACCGAAACTTAAACAGAGAAGCGCGTCTTTGGTGCGAGTGTGTGTCACCTCTTCCGCCTTGGAGCCGCTGCTGAGCTTCAGACTTCAGCCTCGAACCTTTCCCTCTCCGCGGGACTTCTAGACGGTGCTGAGTCTGTGCAGTGTCGACTCTTCGGAGCTGGAGCCAAATCTCATGAAACAAGTTTGTTCCAAGTGTTTTTCACTGCGCTGCGTGACGTAGTGCAGGTGAAGTCCGCGCACTGCCGCGGGGACGCGCACTGTGGGTTTCCATCTCACGGGAACGCGCACCGCACAAAGGACAAACGTGTATGGACCAAGCTGTCAAAATAATACAGCTTTATTGTTCAATTATATCATTTTTAACAGATTGTATAATAATATAATATTTATATTTATTAAATGTCATGATTTGTTTCGCTGTTTTAATAAATATTTGTAGATTATGACATTTAATCATTTATAGTTTTGACAGTTTCGGTCTTATATACACTGGGCGCGTTTATGTTGTTTTAAAGATATGATTTAAACTAAAGTGCACGGAGCTTGTTTTTCTGCTTAAACTTTGAAAATTATTCTACAACTTTTTAACATAAAAACACAGACAAAAAAATCCAGTGGTCGCGATTTATTAAATTAAAGAATTAAAGTCTTCAGATAATGATGGGCTTTACATTTACAAGACAAAAGCAGGAGCTAACAAAAGAACACACGTCATGACTAATGGTGACGTCATTACTGTGTTCCTGGTTCTCGGCCTTCCCCAGACCAGACCAGACCAGACCAGACCAGACCAGACCAGACCAGACCAGACCAGACCAGACCCAGACCAGACCCAGACCAGACCAGACCAGACCAGACCAGACCCAGACCAGACCAGACCAGACCAGACCAGACCAGACCAGACCAGACCCAGACCAGACCAGACCAGACCCAGACCAGACCAGACCAGACCCAGACCAGACCCAGACCAGACCAGACCAGACCAGACCAGACCAGACCAGACCAGACCAGACCCAGACCAGACCCAGACCAGACCAGACCCAGACCAGACCAGACCAGACCAGACCCAGACCAGACCAGACCAGACCAGACCAGACCAGACCAGACCCAGACCAGACCACAGACCAGACCAGACCAGACCAGACCAGACCAGACCAGACCCAGACCAGACCAGACCAGACCAGACCAGACCAGACCAGACCAGACCAGACCAGACCAGACCAGACCAGACCAGACCACCCAGACCAGACCAGACCAGACCAGACCAGACCAGACCAGACCAGACCAGACCAGACCAGACCAGACCCAGACCCAGACCAGACCAGACCAGACCAGACCAGACCAGACCAGACCAGACCAGACCAGACCAGACCCAGACCCAGACCAGACCAGACCAGACCAGACCAGACCAGACCAGACCAGACCAGACCAGACCCAGACCCAGACCCAGACCCAGACCAGACCCAGACCCAGACCAGACCAGACCAACCAGACCCAGACCAGACCAGACCAGACCAGACCAGACCAGACCAGACCAGACCAGACCAGACCAGACCAGACCAGACCAGACCAGACCAGACCAGACCCAGACCAGACCAGACCAGACCAGACCAGACCCAGACCCAGACCAGACCCAGACCAGACCAGACCAGACCAGACCCAGACCAGACCAGACCAGACCCAGACCAGACCCAGACCAGACCAGACAGACCAGACCCAGACCAGACCAGACCCCCAGACCCAGACCCAGACCACCAGACCGACCAGACCCAGACCAGACCAGACCAGACCCAGACCAGACCAGACCCAGACCAGACCAGACCAGACCAGACCCAGACCAGACCAGACCAGACCAGCGACCCCAGACCCAGACCAGACCAGACCAGACCAGACCCAGACCAGACCCAGACCAGACCAGACCAGACCAGACCAGACCAGACCAGACCAGACCAGACCAGACCAGACCAGACCAGACCAGACCAGACCAGACCAGACCAACCAGACCAGACCAGACCAGACCAGACCAGACCAGACCAGACCAACCAGACCAGACCAGACCAGACCAGACCAGACCAGACCAGACCAGACCAGACCAGACCAGACCCAGACCAGACCAGACCAGACCAGACCAGACCAGACCAGACCAGACCAGACCAGACCAGACCAGACCAGACCAGACCAGACCAGACCAGACCAGACCAGACCAGACCAGACCAGACCAGACCAGACCAGACCAGACCAGACCAGACCAGACCAGACCAGACCAGACCACAGACCAGACCCAGACCAGACCCAGACCAGACCCAGACCCAGACCCAGACCAGACCAGACCAGACCAGACCAGACCCAGACCCAGACCCAGACCCAGACCAGACCAGCCAGACCAGACCCAGACCCAGACCCAGACCCAGACCAGACCAGACCAGACCAGACCCAGACCCAGACCAGACCAGACCCAGACCCAGACCCAGACCCAGACCCCAGACCAGACCAGACCAGACCAGACCAGACCCAGACCCAGACCCAGACCCAGACCCAGACCCAGACCCAGACCCAGACCCAGACCAGAGACCCAGACCCAGACCAGACCAGACCAGACCAGACCAGACCAGACCAGACCCCAGACCCAGACCCAGACCCAGACCCAGACCCAGACCCAGACCCAGACCCAGACCCAGACCCAGACCAGACCAGACCAGACCAGACCCAGACCAGACCCAGACCCAGACCCAGACCCAGACCCAGACCCAGACCAGACCCAGACCCAGACCAGACCAGACCAGACCAGACCCAGACCCAGACCCAGACCCAGACCCAGACCAGACCCAGACCCAGACCCAGACCAGACCAGACCAGACCCAGACCAGACCAGACCCAGACCCCAGACCCAGACCGACCCAGACCCAGACCCAGACCCAGACCCAGACCCAGACCAGACCAGACCAGACCAGACCAGACCAGACCAGACCCAGACCCAGACCCAGACCAGACCCAGACCCAGACCCAGACCAGACCCAGACCAGACCAGACCAGACCAGACCAGACCAGACCCAGACCCAGACCAGACCAGACCAGACCAGACCAGACCCAGACCAGACCAGACCAGACCAGACCAGACCCAGACCAGACCAGACCAGACCCAGACCCAGACCAGACCAGACCAGACCAGACCAGACCAGACCAGACCAGACCCAGACCCAGACCAGACCCAGACCCAGACCCAGACCAGACCCAGACCCAGACCCAGACCCAGACCAGACCAGACCAGACCAGACCAGACCAGACCAGACCCCCTGCTGCTTTGGGGAATGACATGTTGCAGGGGCCCACACAAACCTTTTTATTTACATTTATTAATTTGTCAGGGACAGTAAACATTGTCACCCACGGTAACTATCTATCTTATCTTAACTGATTCCTCTCGATGTGGAGAAGCAGCGGCTCTACTTCGAGCTCCTTCCGAGTGACTGAGCTCCTCTATCTCTAAGGAAGCAGCAGCTCTACTCGTATCCGCCATCTCGTTCTTTGGTCTTTACCCAAAGCCTATGACCAGAGGTGAGGGAGGGGAGCTCTGACTGCAGACACTGCTCCCTCATGACCAGAGGTGAGGGAGGGGAGCTCTGACTGCAGACACTGCTCCCTCATGACCAGAGGTGAGGGAGGGGAGCTCTGACTGCAGACACTGCTCCCTCATGACCAGAGGTGAGGGAGAGGAGCTCTGACTGCAGACACTGCTCCCTCATGACCAGAGGTGAGGGAGGGGAGCTCTGACTGCAGACACTGCTCCCTCATGACCAGAGGTGAGGGACTGGAGCAGACCTCGCTGAGTCTGAGGAGTGTGATCACATCCCACTTTTTACACATTTGTAACTGTAGCAGAACTCAACAAACATTAAATGATGGTTTTTGGATCAGGACAAAATAGTTCCTCAGGGTTTGAGCTGAAAGCCCTTCAGCAGGTCATAGAGCAGGTCATAGAGCAGGACATAGAGCAGGACATAGAGCAGGACATAGAGCAGGACATAGAGCAGGACATAGAGCAAGTCATAGAGCAGGTCATAGAGCAAGTCATAGAGCAGGTCATAGAGCAGGTCATAGAGCAGGACATAGAGCAGGTCATAGAGCAGGACATAGAGCAAGTCATAGAGCAGGACATAGAGCAGGTCATAGAGCAGGACATAGAGCAAGTCATAGAGCAGGACATAGAGCAGGTCATAGAGCAGGACATAGAGCAGGTCATAGAGCAGGACATAGAGCAAGTCATAGAGCAGGTCATAGAGCAAGTCATAGAGCAGGTCATAGAGCAAGTCATAGAGCAGGTCATAGAGCAGGTCATAGAGCAGGACATAGAGCAGGACATAGAGCAGGACATAGAGCAGGACATAGAGCAGGTCATAGAGCAGGTCATAGAGCAGGTCATAGAGCAAGTCATAGAGCAGGTCATAGAGCAGGTCATAGAGCAGGACATAGAGCAGGTCATAGAGCAGGTCATAGAGCAAGTCATAGAGCAGGACATAGAGCAGGTCATAGAGCAGGACATAGAGCAGGACATAGAGCAGGTCATAGAGCAGGACATAGAGCAGGTCATAGCGCAGGACATAGAGCAGGACATAGAGCAGGACATAGAGCAGGTCATAGAGCAGGACATAGAGCAGGACATAGAGCAGGTCATAGAGCAGGTCATAGAGCAGGACATAGAGCAGGACATAGAGCAGGACATAGAGCAGGACATAGAGCAGGTCATAGAGCAGGTCATAGAGCAGGACATAGAGCACCATAGAGCAGGACATAGAGCAGGACATAGAGCAGGACATAGAGCAGGTCATAGAGCAGGTCATAGAGCAGGTCATAGAGCAGGTCATAGAGCAGGACATCGAGCAGGACATAGAGCACCATAGAGCAGGACATAGAGCAGGACATAGAGCAGGACATAGAGCAGATCATAGAGCAGGACATAGAGCAGGTCATAGAGCAGGACATAGAGCAAGTCATAGAGCAGGACATAGAGCAGGACATAGAGCAGGTCATAGAGCAGGACATAGAGCAGGACATAGAGCAGGACATAGAGCACCATAGAGCAGGTCATAGAGCAGGTCATAGAGCAGGACATAGAGCAGGTCATAGAGCAGGACATAGAGCAAGTCATAGAGCAGGACATAGAGCAGGACATAGAGCAGGTCATAGAGCAGGTCATAGAGCAGGACATAGAGCAGGACATAGAGCAGGTCATAGAGCAGGACATAGAGCAGGACATAGAGCACCATAGAGCAGGTCATAGAGCGTCATAGAGCAGGTCGTAGAGCAGGACATAGAGCAGGTCATAGAGCAGGACATAGAGCAGGACATAGAGCAGGTCATAGAGCAGGACATAGAGCAGGTCATAGAGCAGGTCATAGAGCAGGACATAGAGCAGGACATAGAGCAGGACATAGAGCAGGTCATAGAGCAGGTCATAGAGTAGGACATAGAGCAGGACATAGAGCACCATAGAGCAGGACATAGAGCAGGACATAGAGCAGGACATAGAGCAGTTCATAGAGCAGGTCATAGAGCAGGTCATAGAGCAGGACATAGAGCAGGACATAGAGCACCATAGAGCAGGACATAGAGCAGGTCATAGAGCAGGACATAGAGCAGGTCATAGAGCAGGACATAGAGCAGGTCATAGAGCAGGACATAGAGCAAGTCATAGAGCAGGACATAGAGCAGGACATAGAGCAGGTCATAGCGCAGGACATAGAGCAGGACATAGAGCAGGACATAGAGCAGGACATAGAGCAGGACATAGAGCAGGTCATAGAGCAGGACATAGAGCAGGTCATAGAGCAGGACATAGAGCAAGTCATAGAGCAGGACATAGAGCAGGTCATAGAGCAGGTCATAGAGCAGGTCATAGAGCAGGACATAGAGCAGGTCATAGAGCAGGCCATAGAGCAGGACATAGATCAGGACATAGAGCAGATCATAGAGCAAGTCATAGAGCAGGACATAGAGCAGGACATAGAGCAGGTCATAGAGCAGGCCATAGAGCAGGACATAGAGCAGGACATAGAGCAGGACATAGAGCAGGTCATAGAGCAGGTCATAGAGCAGGACATAGAGCAAGTCATAGAGCAAGTCATAGAGCAGGACATAGAGCAGGACATAGAGCAGGACATAGAGCATCATAGAGCAGGTCATAGAGCAGGACATAGAGCAGGTCATAGAGCAGGTCATAGAGCAGGTCATAGAGTATGACCTGCTCTATGGTGCTCTATGACCTGCTCTTTGGCCTTTCCCCTGATACTGTCATTGAGCAATACACCTTGACATTCCGGTTCATCTGGATCTGGGAATTCCACCATCTTTAAATAGACTCAGTGACTCACCTGCCGCACACATGTTGTTCTTGTTGCATAAAAATATAAATGTTTGACTAACTCTGTGTTAAAACTGAACATAGAAAATAAACATTAACCAACATTATACATTTGTAAATATTCTACTTTTCTCTGATGTTTTATTTGGGTTTTTACACCAAAGATCAACATTAAATCAAAGGTTTGATGTGAGTCCGTGACATTTTCAGTTGGATTTTAGAAGTAAACTGATTTTGAGCCGTTCTCTGTACTTTCAGAAGTTCCACCTGCGGTTGTGGAGACCAAACCGACCTCAGGTTCATGAATGCAGTCTTCATAGAGCTGTGGTAACAGTGCCCCCTGGTGGTGGGGGCTTCACTGCTCCACTGCAGATTCACCACGCACACTCCGCCAGCAGATGGCGCTGTTGTGTCGCATTGTTCCCTGCATCAGGCGTCATCTGAAAGCTCCTGAATCAGTGCACCGTGTGTGTGTGTGTGTGTGTGCATGTGTTTGTGCGTGTGCATATGTGTGTGTTTGCATGCGTGTGTGGGCATGTGTTCATGCGTGTGCATATGTGTGTGTTTGCATACGTGTGTGTATTTGTGTGTAAATATGTGCGTGCGTGTGTCTGTCTATCTAATCTACATGACTTTGAGTAAAATGAAAGTTGTAGCTTTAAGAGTGTTTATTTTATAACATATATACATAAACATTTATATTTACAGGAAATACCAGAAATACCAGAAATACCAGAGGAGCTCGGAGGATTTAAACAGTTTATAAACCAGTTCACACTGGTCTTTAGAGCTTTAGATTCTTGGCTTTTATTCACAAACATAAAAATGCACTTAATATATATACATATATATATATATATATATATATATATATATATATATATATATATATACACAGATGTATATATATATATATATATATATATATATATATATATATATATATATATATATATAAAAAATAAAGGGCTAATTCAGAGTACAGTACTTTGATAACAGACTGAGCAGTGAGACCTCAGTCCTCTGAACTGCACTCGGCACATTCTCGTTTTAATAACTTCAGTATAAACTTTAAAATACAATCAACATTAGATATCTCCCATAAATGGTTTAAATCATAAACTATTGTTTATATCCAGGTCCAAGGCTCTTTGAAAACAGATCATTCATTAACTCTATTATCTTCCCCTCTTCATCATCCTGTAACTTCGTCATCGTCAGATACTTCAAAGGAACACATGTTCTGCAGCGAGACGAGGTGTTATAAAACCGTGGCCTCCTCGATGGCATTGACCCATCTGTAAAAGAGCAGCACAGGGTTAGTACTGAAGGGAGAATATGTCGTCCCGTCACCTAGAGCTGACCTGCGAGCGGCGTGCTGATCCTCGGCCCTGAACGTGTAGCACAGCGCCCTCTTGTGGTAGAGATGGAACACGCTGCTGGACTCCTCTCCGTCCGGACGCTCCGACAGTTTCACAGAAAAGCCCTGAAGAGGAAGACTTTCTGAAGCTACTTTGTCCTGATGGAAGAAAAACAAACGTTAGCACAGACGCTAACTAGCACAGACGCTAACAAGCACAGACGCTAACTAGCACAGACGCTAACTAGCACAGACGCTAACTCTATCACTAAACTGTACAGTGTGTCACAGTGTAAAGCGGGTGAGAGAGTGTGAGAGAGTGTGTGAGTGTGAGAGAGTGAGAGGGTGTGTGAGAAAGTGTGAGAGTGAGAGGGTGAGAGCTCGGGGCTGTGTGGGGACTGGGTGAGAGAGTGAGAGGGTGAGAGAGTGAGAGGGTGAGAGGGTGAGAGGGTGAGAGGGTGAGAGAGTGAGAGGGTGAGAGAGTGAGAGGGTGAGAGCTCGGGGCTGTGTGGGGACTGGGTGAGAGAGTGAGAGGGTGAGAGAGTGAGAGGGTGAGAGGGTGAGAGAGGGTGAGAGGGTGAGAGAGTGAGAGGGTGAGAGGGTGAGAGGGTGAGAGCTCGGGGCTGTGTGGGGACTGGGTGAGAGAGTGAGAGGGTGAGAGGTGAGAGGTGAGAGGTGAGGGGTGTGTGGGGACTGGAGTGAGAGAGTGAGAGAGTGAGAGGGTGAGAGCTCGGGGCTGTGTGGGGACTGGGTGAGAGAGTGAGAGGGTGAGAGGGTGAGAGGGTGAGAGCTCGGGGCTGTGTGGGGACTGGGTGAGAGGTGAGAGGGTGAGAGGGTGAGAGCTCGGGGCTGTGTGGGGACTGGGTGAGAGAGTGAGAGGGTGAGAGGGTGAGAGCTCGGGGCTGTGTGGGGACTGGGTGAGAGAGTGAGAGGGTGAGAGCTCGGGGCTGTGTGGGGACTGGGTGAGAGGGTGAGAGAGTGAGAGAGTGAGAGAGTGAGAGGGTGAGAGCTCGGGGCTGTGTGGGGACTGGGTGAGAGAGTGAGAGGGTGAGAGCTCGGGGCTGTGTGGGGACTGGGTGAGAGAGTGAGAGGGTGAGAGGGTGAGAGGGTGAGAGGGTGAGAGCTCGGGGCTGTGTGGGGACTGGGTGAGAGAGTGAGAGGGTGAGAGGGTGAGAGCTCGGGGCTGTGTGGGGACTGGGTGAGAGAGTGAGAGGGTGAGAGCTCGGGGCTGTGTGGGGACTGGGTGAGAGAGTGAGAGGGTGAGAGCTCGGGGCTGTGTGGGGACTGGGTGAGAGAGTGAGAGGGTGAGAGAGTGAGAGGGTGAGAGCTCGGGGCTGTGTGGGGACTGGGTGAGAGGGTGAGAGAGTGAGAGAGTGAGAGGGTGAGAGCTCGGGGCTGTGTGGGGACTGGGTGAGAGAGTGAGAGAGTGAGAGGGGGGAGAGGGTGAGAGCTCGGGGCTGTGTGGGGACTGGGTGAGAGAGTGAGAGAGTGAGAGGGTGAGAGCTCGGGGCTGTGTGGGGACTGGGTGAGAGAGTGAGAGGGTGAGAGGGTGAGAGGGTGAGAGGGTGAGAGCTCGGGGCTGTGTGGGGACTGGGTGAGAGAGTGAGAGAGTGAGAGGGTGAGAGGGTGAGAGCTCGGGGCTGTGTGGGGACTGGGTGAGAGAGTGAGAGGGTGAGAGGGTGAGAGAGTGAGAGGGTGAGAGCTCTGGGCTGTGTGGGGACTGGGTGAGAGAGTGAGAGGGTGAGAGGGTGAGAGGGTGAGAGCTCGGGGCTGTGTGGGGACTGGGTGAGAGAGTGAGAGGGTGAGAGAGTGAGAGAGTGAGAGGGTGAGAGAGTGAGAGGGTGAGAGGGTGAGAGGATGAGAGGGTGAGAGGATGAGAGGGTGAGAGGGTGAGAGGGTGAGAGGGTGAGAGAGTGAGAGGGTGAGAGCTCGGGGCTGTGTGGGGACTGGGTGCCCCTCACCTCACAGGTTGTGAAGGTGTAGAGCACCTTGTCTTTGAGGAGGAACCACAGACGTTTCCATTTCCTTTTGCTTTTCTTTCTCCGCTGTAAAGTCCCACTGATGGTGCAGCCCTCCGCCCCGACAGACACCTGTGTACACAGGCGTACACAGAATATTGGCATGGACTCACTAATACAGCCCTTTAAGACTTCTGTGTGTTCTGTGTCGTGGATTGTTCGTGTGTATTTGTGGATCAGAAGGTTTTCAGTTCTTTGTTGTGGAGGAGTGTGCGATACACTCTGTTCACCAAAGTCAGATGTGTGTAACTTTAACATGTTGTGTTTCAGTCCAACACTTACTACAGACGTTTATGTTGTTTATTCTCTAACTTTTATTGACTTGTCAGACTCTTTAGACACAGTAACTCTCTGGTCTTTTTTATTGTGTGTAAAAGTCAGAAGGACCATAAATGTGACATCAGTAAGATGGAGTCGAACCATCAAGACGGGCAGAACCATCAGGACGGGCAGAACCATCAGGACGGGGAGTAGCTGGTACCTGTGTGAGTGACACCGCGCTCTTCCTGCTCTTCCACAAAGATGGCGGCTGAAGACTGTGGAAGACGGCGGACAGCGGGCGAGCGGCCGAGGGCGACCGCGAGCTGCAGCCAGACACACTGCCCCCTGCACAGACCCCCGAGAGCAACAGTGACGATAGGACCATGTGGAACCATGTGGGACCATGAGAGGAACAGACACAGTGACGATAGGACCATGTGGGACCATGAGAGGAACAGACACAGTGACGATAGGACCATGTGGGACCATGAGAGGAACAGACACAGTGACGATAGGACCATGTGGGACCATGAGAGGAACAGACACAGTGACGATAGGACCATGTGGGACCATGAGAGGAACAGACACAGTGACGATAGGACCATGTGGGACCATGAGAGGAACAGACACAGTGACGATAGGACCATGTGGGACCATGAGAGGAACAGACACAGTGACGATAGGACCATGTGGGACCATGTGGGACCATGAGAGGAACAGACACAGTGACGATAGGACCATGAGAGGAACAGACACAGTGACGATAGGACCATGTGCACGAGAGGAACAGACACAGTGACGATATGACCATGTGGGACCATGAGAGGAACAGACACAGTGACGATAGGACCATGTGGGACCATGAGAGGAACAGACACAGTGACGATAGGACCATGTGGGACCATGAGAGGAACAGACACAGTGACGATAGGACCATGTGCACGAGAGGAACAGACACAGTGACCATGTAGGACCGTGTACCGGGGCCGTGTACCGGGACTGCGTGCCATGAGTGTGTGTGTGTGTGTGTGTGTGTTTGCCTGTGTGTGTTTGCCTGTGTGTGTGTGTGTGTGTGTGTGTGTGTGTGTTTGCCTGTGTGTGTGTGTGTGTGTCTGAGGTGGTACCTCTGCTCCTGAGCTCCATGAAGCAGCGCTCACACACTTTTGCCGCTCGGTCGTTCAGATACTTCAGAGGAAACCTGTTCCTGGAGCAGGAGCGACACACCACCTGTGTTTACAGACACTATGTATCAATCAACAACACCAGCAGACACCTGTGTATGTGCTGACACCTGTGTATGTGCAGACACCTGTGTATGTGCTGACACCTGTGTATGTGCTGACACCTGTGTATGTGCTGACACCTGTGTATGTGCTGACACCTGTGAATCTGCAGACACCTGTGTATGTGCTGACACCTGTGTATGTGCTGACACCTGTGAATGTGCAGACACCTGTGTATGTGCTGACACCTGTGTATGTGCTGACACCTGTGTATGTGCTGACACCTGTGAATCTGCAGACACCTGTGTATGTGCTGACACCTGTGTATGTGCAGACACCTGTGTATGTGCTGACACCTGTGTATGTGCTGACACCTGTGTATGTGCTGACACCTGTGTATGTGCTGACACCTGTGAATCTGCAGACACCTGTGTATGTGCTGACACCTGTGTATGTGCTGACACCTGTGAATGTGCAGACACCTGTGTATGTGCTGACACCTGTGTATGTGCTGACACCTGTGTATGTGCTGACACCTGTGAATCTGCAGACACCTGTGTATGTGCTGACACCTGTGTATGTGCAGACACCTGTGTATGTGCTGACACCTGTGTATGTGCTGACACCTGTGTATGTGCTGACACCTGTGTATGTGCTGACACCTGTGAATCTGCAGACACCTGTGTATGTGCTGACACCTGTGTATGTGCTGACACCTGTGAATGTGCAGACACCTGTGTATGTGCTGACACCTGTGTAAGTGCTGACACCTGTGTTCCTGCTGGCACCTGTGTATGTGCAGACACCTGTGTATGTGCAGACACCTGTGTAAGTGCTGACACCTGTGTTCCTGCAGACACCTGTGTATGTGCTGACACCTGTGTATCTCCACAGGATAAGGACAGACCTGGCCGCAGCTGTGGCAGTGGTGGCGTCTCAGAGTGAGGCTGAAGTCAGACGTGCAGTTCATGCAGATCGCTGCCTGTGACAGAGGAGCCATCACTGGAGCCGCTTCTCCCAACGCCATCCACAGCTTCTCTCGAGCCTTTCATCAGAATTTAGTATTAATTTAATAATAATGTTAATCATAATGTAGTAATAAGGTAATAATGAGGTAATGATAAATTAATCATAATTTAATATGAATGAAATAATAAGTTGTGTATAATGTAACATTTGCATCTGTGCATATGTGTGTGTGTGTGTGTGTGTATATATGTGTGTGTGTGTGTGTGTCTGTGTCTGTGTGTGTCACTGTGTGTGTGTGTGTATATATGTGTGTGTCCATCCATCCATTTTCTTCCCCTTAATCCATGTCTGGGTGGGGGTGGCAGTCAGAGCACCAGGCCCTCACTGATCCTCTTGCAGGAGCTGAGTCCACAGGAGCTGGGATCTTTCAGTGGGGGCTTTGGGCAAAGTGGGGTTAAGTGTCTTGCCCAAGGACACAACAACAGCAGTCATCAGTGGGAGTCGTGAAGTAGGTCTTTCGGTGGGCTCAAACCCACGACCTTCAGGCCCAAAGGCCAATGCTCTACCAACTGAGCTACTGTCGCCCTATAATATGTGTATGTATGTGTGTGTGTGTGTGTGTGTGGGTGTGTCTGTGTGTGTGTGTGTGTCTGTGTGTGTGTGTGTGTGTGTGTGTGTAATCTTTAGTAATCTTTATTTATATACCGCCTTTCACAGACCAGAGTCTTAAAGCAGTTTACAATTGTTATTTTTGGGCATTAGTCTCTCACTCCACACAGAGATGGGAGCAGGGTCACCGAACAGGAGGCGCATGCTAGATCAGGGGTCGGCAACCCGCGGCTCCGGAGCCGCATGCGGCTCTTGAGTGCTCCTGGAGTGGCTCCTGGAGTGGCTCCTGGAGTGGCTCCTGGAGCCTTTTCAAACATGTCTGAAAATGGAGTGTGAGGGCTATATTTTATTTCTAGTTTGAATGTGGTTTCTGTAGAAGGAAAAACAATCTTTACGTTTTTAAATGCTGTAAAAATATGTATAAGTAATATCTAATTTCAACATTTCTGTCAACGTAGTGCGTCATATCCTATGACGCGCGGTCACGCGGCTCCGCCCCCTTCAGCCGCTGCTGTAAACAAACCGGCGTGTGTGCATCATAGACTGTAAGTGCACATGGATCCCAAAGCTAAAACGAGAAAGAGTTGATAACAAGCTGGACTAAGAATGAGAATGAACATTTTCTTTCAGTCAATGAGGAAGGACTGCTTCATGTTTGTAATGAGAGGTTTTGTTGCAACACGAGGAACAATGACGCACAAAACACCGTACACAGTGATTACGTGAAGGATTCATTCATCAAAAATTCAGAGCACCTATTTTCAGACTTCAAAACCTTCTCAAAGACGGTGAAAGAAAAGGCCATTAAGGATTTTAATTCAGCTCCAGCAAACTTCAGCCTGTGACGTGATGGATATGAGCAGACAGTGATGCATGTGACCTCTGACCCCAAAGCAGATTTATTTACTGTATTTCTACAATTGCATGAAGGCAAAAAAATGGAAGTTAAACTAAAGCAGAGTCGTCCCGCGTCATTCACGACACGCTGCAGTGAAAACACACATTTGATAATCATGAATGATTATTATGTATTTGTAGCCTTTACTTTGTCATTTAGATATTAGGCTAATATAGCTAATACATCTTGCAGCCTGTGTTAACTTCATAAAAGCCTTATACAAGGCTGTTATTTTTTTGGGGCTCCAGACAGATGTTGTTTTTAGTTTTTTTGTCAATTATGGCTCTTTGAACATTTTGGGTTCCCGACCCCTGTGCTAGATCTATTGTGCATGTTTTTAGTGGTAGGGGAAACCGGAGTACCCGGAGAAAACCTACGCAGACACGGGGAGAACATGCAAACTCCACTCAGAAAGGCCCTGGTCCGACCGGGATTCAAACCCAGGACCTTCTTGCTGAGAGGCGCGAGTGCTAACCACTCAGCCACTGTGCCGCCCGTATGTATGTGTGTGTATATATGTGTGTGTGTGTGTGTGTGTGTGCGTGTGTGTGTGTGTGTCTGTGTGTGTGCGTCTGTGTGCACTTGTTTTCAACTCCTGGTGGGTTCCATAACCTGAGATTCCACTCACGTCATGGGGACTGGTTTTACGTGGTGGGGCCCGAACACCGGACCCCACTGGTCCAAGCTTAATAATCAATGGGTAATGCTTTTCTAACGGTCCTTATGCAGTCTCTGTAAAAATATGGAAAGGACCCCTGGAGGTTTACTTTCCTGAAAAAAGTGTGTTATGTGTCGGAACCCTGGTGGTGGGTTGCGGGATATCAAGGAGGGGCACACTGGGGCAATTTCAGTCCAGCAGGCTGGAGCCAATCATGGAGCAGCACAACAGAGGAAATCAGGTGTCAGGCTAGAAAAAGGTGCAAGTGTGTGGTTCATTAGGCTGCAGCCAATCACAGAGCAGCACACTGAAGCGCACGCTTACAAACCACTGGTAAGTGCTGACTACAAGTCATGACTTCAAATTGTTATATAGAATGATTACAAATTATTTGTTGTTTGTGCAGCTTAGTCAAGAGTCCCTAATTGATGAAGTCGACTCAGATTCTGACGATTTAACTGTCAAGAAGAAACCTGTAAAAAAGTATGGAAAAATAAAAATCAAAAACACTTTTCTTCAAGACTCGGAAAGTGACGAACCAAAGGCAAATAAGATTGTTATCATGCAGCTGCAAAAGAAGAAAAATGGGGGGCGAGTATACAGCAAGAGACACTTCTGCCTCTACTGTTCAATGTCCTGCTACAAAATGTCCCGTCATTTGACTAGAAAACATGGAAATGAAAGTGACGTAGCCAGAGCATTGGCTCTACCTGTGAAATCTAAAGCACGTAAACTTCAGTTTGATTTGATCAGGAATAGTGGAAACCGTGAGCACAATGTTGAGGTTTTAAAGGCCGGCATTGGAACTTTAGTCCCAGCTAAACAGCCAAATTCCCCAGTTAAATCCAGTGAGTTTTTGCACTGTATAGACTGTGGGGCATTGCTTAAGCGAAAGTCGCTGTGGAGGCATGTGGCCAGGTGCCGGCTTTCACAGAAAGATGCCCAGGCTAAACCAGGCTAAACCAGGTAGAAGTAGGGTCCAGTCCCTCTGCTCCCTAGCCCAGCCTGTACCGGAGGGCATCAGCAAAAAGCTGTGGTCTTTAATTTCGGCAATGCATCAGGATGAGGTCACGGGTGTTGTCAAAGCAGAAAAGGGGATTCTGAGACTCGGAGAGCACCTGTACTTAAAACACGGGCATGATAAGACTAAGCATGATTACATTAGGCAGAAAATGAGAGAAGTCGGTAGGTTAATTAACGAAGCAAAAACCGCAGGGAAACTGAAAACAATTAAGGATTTCTTTATTCCTTCCAACTTTAACCATGTGATTGATGCAGTCAGGTCTGTGGC